>APFE030022022.1:94771-135631 GCA_000404065.3 Pinus taeda
TATATAACTACATTAGTATATTGATGAGTTCTCCAAATCAATCATATGATGCCATACACATTTTCATATGTAAAATGTATATGAATGTATCTCATGCTATGTTTATGGATGTGCATACTTTGGACATGAATAAAGTGCATATAGTATGTGTTGTTTTATTATTTATTATAAATAACTTTTTTTTTTGGTTATAATCACATAAGGAAGAATTTTGATATTTAACTTTTTTATATGAGTTCATTTTGTGAGTGTTCCTCATTGTTTTTATGTATGTGGGGAAGTTTATGGTTGACTATATTAATCATTCTTTTCATTTTTGGCTATTTAAAAAGTTTCATATTTTTACATATTTATTATTGCTTTCAGTTTTGTATGTTCTAATTTTATATAGTTAATTTTGGTTGATAAATTTTTTTATAAAAATATAAAAAAATATAACTTATTTACACAAGTCATAAATGAGAATCTGCTAATTGTTGAGAAAAATAATCAATATAAAGTAAGTCTTCATAATTGTGATTTCTTGGTTCCTCAACCCAGTTTCCATCCCATGAGTTACATTTACACTTTATGAGATCATATTTATGCACTTCTACCATTTTTCTTTATTTTAATATGGATGAGCTACCATTTCTTCATATGCTACTTTCAAATTTGTGTGCTTTGCATAATTTGGGTGGCCAAAACCAAGGTTTTTACCAATCACAAAAATTAAATTTATCTCTCTAAATAGTTAAAGATGGCTTGACTTTTGAGAGAACCATATAGCCTAAAAAATTTGTTGGATTTGTTTTATTTCAATTACTAATAGATTTATATATACTTCCTAAGGATGTATACTTCAAAAATTTATATATACTTCCTAAGGATATATACTTCAAAATTTTATATATACTTCCTAAAGATGTATACTTTAAGAATTTATATATACTTCCTAAAAGTGTAAGTTTCCTTATTAGTCCCAACAACTAAGAAGTCTTACTCTTATCATTTTATCACACTTGTTATTACACCTACTCAAGGCCTAACATCTCAGTGAATTATTATCCTCCTAATCTCTATGATATTATGAGTTTTGTCTACTATTAATCCTCCTTATCTCTATGATATTATGAGTTTTGTCCACTATTTCTAAAGCGTTCAATTCATTCCTATTCCTATTATTCATATATATAATAATATAACTATGTTTTTGAAGTTTATTTCCCAGTTCCTTTTTAACTTCTTTCTTTTTTTTTAATTACCAGAATTAACTTGCTTCTTATTCTACAATAATGTCAATCTATTTTCAATCCAATTGTTCTTTTTTTTTTTTTTTTCATCTTAGATTGACGATTTAGTTTATACAATCTAAGTGACCAATTTTTCCAGAAAAATGAATCTATAAAGATTGTAATTTCATTCAAAATAATATACCATATTTCTTTAAAAAAAATCCAAAACCTATAAGAATTAAACAAACCATACACACTCCATATTACTTAAGATGTAAAAATGTAAGAAGTATTTGACTTTTCTCTTTTCCTTTATGTATTTTGGTTTTATATATGAAGTTGATATTGGATACTAATTAATTAGATATTCAATAAAAAAATTAGATTAAAATATTTATTTTTCAATTCACTTGATTATAGTTTACACTATTTATATTGAATATTAAAATATTTTTATTAGGTATGTTAATATATTAAATATTTTTTTTTAAATATGATATGTGAAATTTGTAGTGAATAGGAAAAAAATTATAGATCTTTATAATATTAAAAGAAAATCTAAAAAGTGTGAAAACACATTTTTACTATATTTAATAAAATAGGAATAAATTTTTAGATATCATTTTGGGATTCAAATGTTGTAAGTAAGTCATTCACTTATGACCATTTCCATGCTCAAAGGGGTGAAAAAGTGGGATTGAAACTAGTCATCATTTGGGGGGCTTGCACCAACCATTCAAGCAGAGATCCCTTGACTCTTTTTGAATTTAAGTATTAGGGGCTTTTGTTCACTTAGGACTCATTGCATAGGGTGATGCTCACAGCTATGAAGAAGTGAGATTGAAACTAGTGAAATGAATCACATAGCTTCAATTATCACTTCCTTTGCTTGCACTAGGTAACCATGACTTCATAGGATCACTCATAAGACATAGCATCTAGCTCAAACCCGGTTAACTGTGAAGAAATATTTTCAAACAATTAATTGTGATCCACCTAATAAAATTTATAATATTTATCTGAATATTATTAAAAAAATTATTTAGGTGGGTGAATTAATATATAACTTCTAAAGTTTACAATGATTGTTCTGAATGAGTGGTAAGAAAAAAAACTTTATTATTAGTATTTATAAAAAATTGATAGATTTATTAATTTAAAGCTTTATGTTCGAAATTTAAAAATAATAATAATAATAATCAATCGAATTAATCCCCTTATTTGTTGTGGGTTATAGCTTTTGGAAAGGTACAGTGTTGTGTAGTTCAAACAAGCGGCCGGTCCATCATGGAAGTGCAGGAGGTGAACGTATGGAGCAGAATTATGGACCATTAAGGGTATATACAGTGAGTCTTTCTTGGAGGAAAAAAGTAATTTTTATTAATATTAACATTATTTAAATTAATGTAGAGTAGTTTATTTAAATTTTTGGGTATAATTTTATTATTTAGATTAAATTTTTTTTTTTGATCGACATAATCAAAAATTTCATTTTGATAAGAGAAAAATTATTTTGCACATCATACTAATTTCAATTTTGGTAAAAAAAAATTAATTTTACACATCATACTAAACTATACCATAATTCTCTACTCAATAAAACATATCAACAATAAATAATTAACATTTTAAAAATATTTTTACATATAAAACCGATGTTAAAACCATAAAAACCCTCCATAGATAGGATAAATTGTTGTGTTCCTCAATGATCTGCCCAAAAAACAAATTGGGCAATAAATTATGACTGTCGGAGTGCCAAGTGTGAACCCCAAATCGTTTTGACTGGATGGGAGGTAAGCTTTCTTTAGCATATCCAAATATTTTAAATATGAATAATGAAAAACATTGTTTTATTTAATGATAGAAATGGTCAATATTGCTGTTTACTAATATTAATTAATAATTATTTTTAAAGAATTTAAATTCTGATTAATTGTTAAGTTTTCTCAAATAATTATTATTACAGGTAAATCTAGTGGATTATAAGGGCGATACTAAGTCATGGTTTTTCACATTTTGGATAGTAAATATTTGTCGTTTTATTTTATTAAAATTTAATTATTATTTTTTAAATAAGAGATGTATTTATTTTTAAATAGAATGTGTAAATGTTTTTGGCTATAATTACATAAAAATTCATTTGTTGGGGCGTTTCAAATCAGAGAACCAGATCATGGCATCAACAGCTAAAAAGAAATATCTAGGAAAAAAACAGCTATTTTTTATCAAAAGAGGACTACTACAATTGAAAAGAACAATAGCTATAAATTTGACTAACCAAGAGTTTAAGAGAAAATTAATTAATTAATTAGTTAGTTAGTTAATCTGTTATATTTGGTTATTTTTATTTAAATGTATAGACCTTTAATTTAATTATTAACAACTGTTAATTGGATTGTAGAAATTTAACTTTTATAATTAAGAATCTTGTTTCATGTTTTTTTTTAATGTAATATCTTGTTTTAATTTATAGATTAATTTTTTATATATATAAAATGATAATATTATTAATAATTTTTTAATTATAATTAATTAACCGTATGAAATCTTAAAATAAATGTTTTAATTTTTTGTTAGAATAATATCTTTGAAAATTTACCAATACCATTTGAAGGTAGAACACACTGTTATGACGTGATAGTCTTGGTAACCATTTCTAGTGCAGAGGACGGGAGGAAATGATGCTGATTGTGTTTTCTGACATATATTTTTACATTTCTATAATTATATGAGTTAATAATGTTTTATATATTTCGAAAAGATGGACAAATTAATGTTTTTTATACTTGAGAAAACTTCTCATAACTTAGTTGTCAAACTAGCTCTGATAATAGCATGTGCTTACTCATCACCCTTATTCAAAGAAAATCATGCCACTTGGAATAACTCACTGGTAGTTCTTAATGGTGCAAGCTTTCACTCCTACCAAACGCCTCTGAATCCTAGGTCATTAACATGTTTCCTTATATCTAAGGAAAATTAGCTCTTAGCCAAACAAAACGAGTGTTAAAGCATACTCTAAATCCAACACTCTTATACAAACACTAGTTAATATCATTAAATATTATTATAGTTTCTTAATTACTTTCAATGAAAATAAAAGTAATCAAAAATTTATAAATTATTTGTTTAAATAAAACATAAACGAATATATATTATTTTCATTATCTATAAAATAAAAAATCGCAATTTTTTTACGAAGTCTTAAAATAATCATACATAGCCATTTAAAACAAGATAAATTACCATAGTTTAATTAAAAATTATATCTATAATTATAGGTTTATCTTATATCAATTTTCTTTGTAGCACCATTATAGAGAAAAAAAATGAGTACGATAAAGTAATGTTAAAATATTAAAATATATTTATATATCTTTATAATTTTAAAATTTATTTATGATTTTTAGTATGTGCTACTTGTATTACCACTGTTCTATGTTTATTTAATGTTTAATAAAGTAAAAGATAATTGTTTTATTAATTTATTAAGGTTAGAAAAATATGTCTATTTTGGGAAGAGTTTTTGTAATTTTATTTAATATGAATAATTATTGAATAGATGGTATTGATTTAAATTAGATAGAATATTTTACTAATTGTTAATATAATAGAGGTTTGAAATTTATCCTCATAAATAATTTAGATAGCTTTTTCTTTTCAATTTATTTTAAATGTAATTAACAAAGGGTATTTGTGCACAGAGTCATTAAAACTCTTACTATATCTTTTTCTATTATCTATCATTTTCAATGTGTAAACTTATATATTTAATTCTTTGTATAATTAATAAATAATAATAATTTAAAATTAAATTATATGTTAATTAGGTTTAATGGTTTTTTTCACTATGTAAGATGTACCATTACCTAAGTGCCTCCCGTATATTGGCACATATTTTTATTTCTCTATTTATTTATTTATTTTCAAGTTAAATTTTGTATTACTTTCAAAATTCAAGATACATCATTGATAGACCATTTTTCAAAAGCATACCACTGTCAATCTATGAGAAGGGAAGCTAGATCTGTTGGTCGAGAAGAGATATAAAGTCTCAACAAAAGGAGACCTCAAATATTCATGGCAATTCCATATCCCAACAATATTGAATATTATAACAAAAGAGCTACATAGAAACATACTCAATAACACAAAGATGTGGCATGTGAAGGGTCCCTTGTACTTGTACCAGCTAGCGCAAAGGGCTTGAGCTCACATTGAAGGTGACACTCCGAGTGGGTGAAGCAAGAATCCCATCTCTCTAGACACAACTAGCAATAACGATACACCCTCTCGATCTCATTTAGTGAGGAAATTATGTAATTTCTATCCTCATGTTTCTCCTTTAATACTTAGCCTAACAACGTCTTTAGCTACAAATGTAAAGCGATGCAATGCATATATTGGTTCCATCTTCCCTTGGTATGACTAGGTTTAGGAAGAACATTAGAAAGCTCCTCAATAATTTCTAAATCTAAGTAGGTTTAATGTCCATTAATGACATCTTTCTCTACCTAATGAAACTCCTCTTGAATTCTAGGACAAGTTTCTCAATGATAAATGGCAGTCACTTCTTGGGCCTATCTCTCGGCATATGACTGACCTTGCTATTCATGTCCACAGGTCCCTTTGTGGTTGTGCATCCTTTTTCAAGGCATTGAGAACAAGAAACAAGGGGAACTATATAGAAGACCGAGATGACAATCAACCCCTTAGATCCCACCTTACAATGAATCAATCACATAAGAGATCCTCAATGTCCCAAAACGACCCAATAAAAGTAGTCAACCAACAAATGATCAACTATAAGAGTCTCTTCGATACCTAAACATTAAATGACCATGAAATCCTAGCATGAAAAAATAGGGAATATCGAAACCAACCACCAAATCAGTAGTTGAATTAAACTAAGAAATCCCAACATGGAAATATGGGGCCATAAAAGGAAATATGACATAAGATTCACTAACGACCATAAGATCTTATGACCCAATAAACAATCATGCAATAGGATAAATGCATGAGGGCTTCCGACATAGGAATAACACCATACATATAATAAAATATGCATTCATGAAGCAGGTGGGAAACAAATTCCCAGAAATCACTACCCAAGAATGTTAGGGCCGATAGAAGCAGTGATAATAGAAGCTTAGTGATGGCACCAACAAACTCCACTAAGTAGTGCAATCAACCCCATGGTATCCCGGCTCTCTATGCTAAGACAACTACAACATTTGGAATAATGATGTAATCCACACCCTTGATCATACACCTTACTCTCTGAGGAACTAGAATCAAAAGAAGCTAAAATATTCCATGGGTGACCACCACTTCTACTCCATCAACATGTGATTCCCATGCTATAAAAGGACAAGACTCACTCCATCTACCAAATATATTATCCTTCATTCTAAACTTGAATATGCAATTCAAAGGGAAATAAAATCCCACTAGTGTCGGGGAAAATCTAGAAGTAGGAATATAAACCAAACTCCATGAAGTGATAAAATAAGTCAAGAATCCTATGGGAAATAAACCATTACACCAAAGGAATTAGGGTCTCACATGCTTCATCCATTGTATGGGTTAGTCATTCCACCCCCCTCTTAACTATAATGGGAGGGAAAGTGGGTGGAAAGAACCCCTCGAAACTTCTGCTACCATTTTTCCTTGCACCTTGATTGGGGGATGCCTTTTCACATACAAAATAGTTTATAGAGGAAATTTCCAGTTTGATAAATCCCTGTTATACCATGATTCATTCACCCCATTTTAGCTAGGTAGTTAACTTCCTTGTTACTGATTCACCTCAAATGAGAAGCAAAAGCATAATCAATGTTTCTTAGTAGAGTTTGGATGATGTAAATGATACAATGCAACCTCCATCATTTAGACAATTTTTCCACCAATGATCCATACATAGGTTTCTTTATAGTATTAATTACCAACTAAGAATCCCCATCTCTTTGAAACTTTTAATTATACACTTTGATTGCCACCAGCAAAAATCTTTTATAAGCAAGGAATTATACCATGTTATTACCTGTAAACCCGCAATTCACCATGAATATCTTTAAAATTCTATAATCCCAGCAATGGAAAATAGCCCCATAGATTTCCTAGTTTGGATTTCCCTTAGAGACACCATTGAAATTGATTTTTTCAGAACCCATGAGTGGTGGGGAGAAAAAAGAGGGGGATGACTGTCATGAAGAAGGGGACTTAGGGTTTAGAGAAGCGAGCATAAAAGGAAATAGATCCAAGAATCTAATTTGGAAAGGATCCCATCCTCTTGAGAATTCACCTTTGAGTCATCCTTGGACCATGATACCAAATAATTATCTCCTGAATATGTTGTTTAAATTGCAACCACCTACAGTTTCCCTCAATGGATTTCTACTTAAATATCCTTCTATTCCTTTCCTTCCATAGATACCACATGATGAAACCTAGAGCCAAATTCTAATATCTGTTAACCACTGCGTTGCTGAATAGTTAGGTCACTAGAGCTCAATTGTTTCTGCTACATTATTGTAGTTGCCATAAGAAGACCTGAAAAGAACCAACATATTTCCCCATAGGTGATAAACATAAGGACATGTATTTAATAAATGTTTCCTTGACTCCTCTTAACTCTAGTAAAGACAATAGAATAAAGAACCCATATACATTTTCTTCCTAATTTGGTCCCAAGTGAGAATTCTATGTCAAACTACCAACCACAAGAGGTGAGTTAGCATGGTCCAAAGATAATTCATCCATATTTTCCTCTAGATAAGATCTTTATGTATATCCTGATATCCTATTAAAAGAGTAGGATTCCAATAGAGTGAACATACCTTTGGTCTAATAACCCCACCGAAGCTTGTCTTAGTCCTAACAAAAAGATAATTTTAATTGTTTAAGCTCATTGGCTAAAAGAGACCAAAAAATAACCAGTTGAAATGTCTTATATTTTATCAATTTCCACTCCCACCATAACCTAGAGTATTGAGTTTGCTTCTAGGATTTTTCTACAATAAAACATTATTTTTATGTGTTGGATTATTCCAAATATCTTAGCCTTAGCATGGTCCCTGAGGCACGGTATTTGATCCCATTCATCCTTCCAAAATAATGCACATCTAACTTTCCCTATTTCCCAAAAAGAATGGTGTTGAAACAAGATCAAAATTTTCAAAGCCAAATTTTGGAAGGATGGCCCAGGAGGATAATCAATTTCTTGTCATGTATCTAACTAGGAGGAGGAATTCCCATACTTATGATCCCAACTTGATTTTTACAACTCTTCTCCACCATATAACCAATGTCATCATAACTTTCCTCCCAATATTTTTTTTAGGCTTTTTCTATTCATCAAGCCTAGACCCCTGCTGGTTTACAGTGGCATATCTTATCCTAGGCCTCTAGTGAGCACTTATTTTCCTTCTTTTCTCCTTTCTAAGGGAAGTCTCTATAAATATATGTAATATATTTAAATATTACTTTAAGTGCATTCAAAGCTAACAACTAGTAAACAAGTAGAGCTTGAAACACTAAATTGAGAAGAAAAAGATGGATTGTTAAGTTCATAGAATGAAACACCCAATTATCAAGCTTATTAGAAATTCTATTGAGAATGATCTGCCAGCAAGTTGATCATAGGGAGTTAACCAAAAAGGAAACTCCCAAGTATTTGAAACGCAGAGAAATGATTTTTAATTTGAACAGGTGATCCATAAGATACTAGATCTTCACACTAGTATTAAAGAAATAAATGTTAGATTTGTTTATAAAGGTTTTGAATGCCTCCATAAAAGAATTAAGGGTAGATTTGAGATCCATTGAATCCTTCACCATAGTAAACTAAAACAGCACAATATCATCAAGAAATTGTTGATGTTCAATTGGAAATCATTTATGTAGAGATGAAGTCCCTAAAGAATGCATTGGTGCCAAGCAACTTTAAGATATTTTCCCAGATCCATTGTCATTAGGATAAATAGAAAACGGGACAGAGGATCCCACTTGCAAAGACCTCTGGAGGGACTAAATGGACAAGTAGGGGATCCATTCAAAAGTATTAAATAAAAGCGAGTAGAGATTAAGGATTATATCCAAGATACCCAAAGAGGAGATAAGTCTAAGGAAACGAGGGTGGATATAAGATACTGATAGTTTAATCTATATATTGGTTCCTATTTATATTTGTCATCCAATTAATTTATATAACTACATCAGTACAATAGTATTTTATATCTAATTGTTAAGTTTTGTTGTGTAGTCTAGATCAATCATATGATTTCATACACATTTTCATATGCAAAATGTGTATTTGTGTATCTCATGCTATGCTGATGGATGTGTATATTTGGACATGCATAAAGTACATATATGTATGTGTTTTATATTATTTATTATGAATAACAATTTTTATGTTTTGATCACATGAGGAACTAGTTTTATATTTAAGTTCTTTATGAGGTTCTTTCTATGAGTGTTTATCGTTGTGTTTATGTATGTTGGGAAGTTTATGGTTGACTATATTAGTAACTAGTTTTATTTTTGGGTATTTAAGAGTTTAATTTTGTCCATACTTATCATTGTTTTCATTTTTTCATATCCTCTATCTAGTTAATTTTTTGTTGGTAAAATTTTAATAATAAATAGAAAATATGAAATGGGAAACATATACATTTAATACAAACATTTTACCTTGATGACTCGATGAGTAAAATTCAATAGTGTTTTTTCAATATATTATGCATTTCAAATGTTACAATATAATATAAACCACCTATCTATTAACCCTATATCGTGATAGTTCCTTAATTAGAATTATAGTACCACAGGTCATAAATCCATGTGCCATGAAACTACCAAAAATGTGTATTCCAAGAGAAATTACTGAATAGAACCTCTTGATGAAAAACTATCAATGATTTTCACTTGCATGGGATATCACCCCCTAGCATGTGAGCTCTACTTCCTTGTGACCACTTCACTTCAATTAGTTTAATGAATTGAATGTTGAACTGGTTGTGGAAATAATATAACACATACTAAACATTTTTCCACTTGTTATTTTCTTTGCATACTAGAGGACTACAAGGTTTCTTTATTAATGATCTAGGGAAACAATGTCCATTGTTTCTCCTTACCAAGAAATCCTCTCAAATCTCAATAAAATTTGTTAGTGAATCTTTTACACTCTTAAGATTGTCTAGATTATCTAGTGGAACCTTATTGTCTTCAGCCATGTCTCTCACAAAGTGATATTGAACATTAATATGATTTACCTTAGAATTCTAAGTTGGGTAATTTGCTGGGAAAATTGCACTCTAACTATCATAATATTTACTTATCTCTTGATGTACCATCCCAATAATTAAGCACAATATTTGTAAAACTATATCGCTTCCTTTCTTTCATGAGTGGCCATGATGTATTCAGCTTGTATAGTTGAGAGTGTCGCTACATATTGTATCTTTCTAATTTAACTAATTTCTCTTTCAAAGAGGTTAAAAACATACCCACTTATATATCTTATGTGGTTAGATCTCCAATATAGACTCTATAAACAAGCTCATGCATTTCCAATGCTTAGTACAATCCTAGGATTTATTGGTACCACAATTCATAACTAGTAGTGCCATGCAAATACCTAAAACCTCTCTTTAGTATTACCCAATGTTCCTTCCCTTGTTTTTACATGTACATACTCAAACTGCATATAAAATGTTCAATCTAGTACAAACCTTTGCATACATAAAACTACCAACCACATTGGCATACTAATATGTCTTCTTCATTCATGTGACTTGGGACTCTAATGTGTAGACAAATTTGCACCAACCTGAATAGGGACCTTTACTTCTTTACATTTTTATATATTAAACCTTAGCAATATTATCTGAACATATTTCCTCTTATTTAATTATATTTTCCTATTTCTATAATCATTTTAAATATCCATATCTAAATGAAATGTGTAACACCCAATTTTATTTTCTAAAGGCCTTTCAATAAACTAAAGAAAGGAAAATGGATATAATTATAGTCAAGAATGTAAGTCGAAAGTGCCCTTGATAATGAGAGGGGGATTTTCAAATTGGTAGTGTTGCAATCTAAAGTAGATATGGCCAGGTCCAAGGAGGATTATGGGGTCCACTAAATGTCTCTACTAGTTGACCAAAATCCATCTATAGATCTCATGGAACTAGACATGCAGGTGACACATATGATGCATAAGTATATGCATAGGACAAATTCCATAACAATTAACTTGCAAGAGTTGTACAATAAATAAAGTGGCCAATTGAAGTACGAGAGAATAGCATGCAAGTCTAGAAAAATCAAGATTAATAATTTGGAGGATAATATCACCCATTTGGCCACATACCCTCATTAATTCAAACAATATAAAACTATGTTGAATGATAAAGAGGAGAGAGATTTCCCTTGAAGAAGAAACTAAATATCCTAGATGCACACTCTACGCAAGCCAATGAGCTAGCAGAGGCAGAATGAGAGAATCAATAGCTAAAAGAAAAGCTATATGAGATGATGAAAAATAATAAAGAGTACAACGATCATATTGTGTAACCAGAGGCACAATTTGAAGGGATGAAAGAAAAGTCACATGAGACATCTCATTCCCACCAAACTCCTGATACTCTAGAAGGACATGTTGAATTAATGGTAGTTTAAAATGATGCCAAGAAACTATAGATTATACTCTCTAATCGAGAGAAAGAATTAAAAAACAAGGAGAAGGAATTGGAAAGAATAAAGTTAAAATTGTACTAGAAGCAAGAGGATTATCAAAAAATTGAAGTAGAGCTAGATGGGCTAAAAGGAAAGAATCCAAGAAAATCTATTTTTAGAGCAAAACAAAGCTATAATGTAGGATAGAATCATAAAAATGGTAGCCAAAAGCTCAAATCACATGGTATTACTCCAATAAAATATAGATGTTGTCAGAATAGCCAATAGGGAAACTAATGAAATAAATAACACCAATGATGATTTCCCCACCAAGGCTAATGTAATAATAGATTTCCTCAATCACATGCCTAAGGAATATGTCACCAAATTAAGTATTGATAGATCCAAGATAGTGCCAAAATAAACCAAATGAAGAGGAAGAAAAAGCTCGTGACAATGGTGGACAAGAAGGTGGAAACAATTGCATTGGAGATAGATAGATTCAAAGATAAATGTGCAGTTCTATACAAAAATAAATTCCCACCATTATTTGATGGGAATGCATACTAGTATACCAAGGATTCTCTTGTGAAGACCTTATTGCAAATCATAAATCATTAGAAAGGATTTTGAGAAGAGGACAATTCTCTACATGGAAAAGAAATTTTCAACCCATATACAGATTATGTAGAAACAATATTTCTTTTAAGGAGAATTTTCAAGGAACATGGCCTAGTGGACTATAATATAATCACTAACCTAGATGGAACAATTCTGCATGAATAAATGTGTGACATCTTGTTCAGAAAAGAGTTGAAAGGGTTGATTGGTTTCTATACTGTAGCCACTCAGATGGGACCTATATAGTCTTAATTTGGAGGAACAATGCTACAGTCATCTCCAATGGATGAAGGTTCAATTTCCATGCCACCCCAGTACTATTAAGCACAGTTGCAACCACAGGTATCAGTTTAGCCAAGGCGGACTCCATGAGTGACCCAACTAAAGTAATGTGATCTCGCTTGAGCCAACACATATGCACATGAAAGAGAGAAGCCACCACAACCAAGGTAAGGAAAAACTAACCCTACAGCTATAAACTTCTACAAGAAGTTAGGTAGGAAATTTCTAGTTGTTTGTAATGATTCCTAGTAGTTAGTAAATACCACTTGTGGTTTTAGGTCAAGATATTTCGTCTTTTTACGGTGAGGAGTTGGGTCTATAAAGATTACAAATAGGCCAAATTTTGATGTAATTAGGAGGAGAAATGTTTTTTGTACTGAAAATCTACCAAAATGTTGTTGGGGAAGTACTGGGATATGTTGAAGCTATTATAAGAATGGAATTTTGAGGTACATTTTTGGTTTCCAATGATCTAATTTTCATATGTAATTCTATAAACCCTCTTGTAATTTGAATTGTGAAAAATATTAATACAATTACATATTTATTCATGGAAAATCATGTTTGTACACATGACACGTGTATGGTGTATGATTGTAATTATGTACATTAAGGGAAACTCAGAATCTATTTGATTGTTTTCTTTAATGTATATTAATTTTACCAAGGTCACATGGTGTATCCTTATTTATTTTTATGAATGTTAACATGGGTTGAAACTAAAAGGCATAAATTCAAATTATTGTGCTTTTTACATTTGAATTCTTAATTGCTCAGTTATTTTATTTGGTGTCGGTAATATAGGAAGGACTATTATCTGACCACCTTAGTTTATTTATATATGTTCCCCATGCTTTCAATTTTCATCATAGAACCCTCATAACCTTTATGCTAAACTCAAAGTTTTCGGATGCTAAAACCTAAAAGTATGTGGAATACATAACCCAAAATATCTATGTCAATTACTAGTATTCCCATACATAATTTTCCATAAGAATTAAAATACTTAAAATTAGAAATTAAAAATAAAATTTAGATGTTCCCAGGGTCTGAATTGTAGCACACTACTGTGTGACTCTAGGTCACAAACATCTCATGGCACCATTACTGGGGGAATGATTTGAAGATGTTCCCTCTATAAAATGACAATGTTTAAAAAAAAATTAGGTTGACATAATCTAAATTTATTGATTATGCATTCCACATAGCGACTCCACTCTATAGCATATTTGTTTTTCAATTATATTATGATTTTCATACTCATGATAAAAGGTAGACCTAAAACACATGAACCCAGTTGGCCCATTATTAATTTGTTTCATTAGTTCATAATATAATTACTAATAATTTTTAGAGTCACATTCTAGCTTCCACCAGAAGGCATGCGAAAAATAATTCCAAAACATAATTTTTCTCCTCAAATAATAAATCCTGAGAAACTTGTATACAAGTCTTACCAAAGGAATGAGTACCCATGTGTGGGTAAATCAACATATCTACCACCTCTTATCCCTGGAGTAACTCCTCCTTCACAGCAACCAAAAATTCCACACGTTTCTCCACCATTTTTTCATCCTATACCAAAACCCCAGATCCCTCCACCAGTTACACCATCATATCGCTTGAATTTTTTATCATGTAAACCCAAGTTTCATCCATTGGTTTCCAACAATAGATCCCATCATAGTCTAGTGCAATGATAGAATTTTCATTCCTCCACGAGGGAGAAACCTCTCACCCAACGTGTGTTGAGACTTCTTAGATGTCAGAGGGTAGTTTAGATGCTTTGATAATTAAAATTATTTTCATGCATTATTCTTTTGATTATTTATTCACATACAAAGCTCACACATCCATGTGCATAGTACACAAGTATGTAGCAGACTATCTACTGTAGAATTTTAATTCTTTTTTAAGGGAATGCATAACATAACAAATTCATTCATATAACACGTAAATATAATCCCACAACACCTTCATTATATCATATCAAGAGCCAAAATATTACAATATAGATTCCAAAGTTTGTGCAAGATAAATTGAAGATAACTTCCAAAAGGAAAAAATATAAGACTAAATTACAATTACAATATGAAAAATCTTAGGTCTCATTCCAACAATATGTTGGCATAGCTCTCTCTCTTCTCTGCATTCAACTCAATTCATGAAGCTTTTATAGATTTTCTTCTTTGTCTTGATCCCACTCACTTGATCTAGTACAACATGATCCCTTTGACAAAATCTAACTTCTTGTTCCACTTCCACTTTGATCCCTTCAAAATTATCATCTATGTATTTCTTTCATGACTTTGACAAATCCCATAATAACCACTTTCTTCCTATGCTTCTTGCTTTCTCTTTTATCTTCTCGGCTTCCAACCTATTTTTACATTTACTTTTATTTCTTCTATTGATCCCTAGAATGGTGGTACCTAATAAACACAATGGGTCAAGTGGTTACCTCCAGCTTAATGGTGGTATAATATTTCCTTCCATACAACAACCAAAATGACCCCATTTATGGAACTTTATTTTGAAATCATCCACCATCCACCACATCATATTTAAGAGAAAATTATACGGTTCAAGTAGTGGAAGATCACATTGAGGATCAACAACAAGTTCTCCAACTTTTAAAGGATAATGTCACTCTGGTTCAAAATTGATAAGCAGATCAACATCACAGTGAAAGAAGTTTTGACGTAGGATGCTGGGTATTTTTACGGTTGCAACCATACAAAAAAATGTCCCTCAAGCAATCTAAGAAGGATAATTAATTACAACCCAAGTACTATGGTCCTTAGAAGGTGTTGCAAAAGATTTGTACTATGGAATACAAATTGGAGTTTCCTGCATCTTCCCGAGTACACCCAGTTTTGCATGTTTCTTGAGTCAAGAAGGTTATCGGTGACAAGCTTCCAATTCAAATAGTGTTGCCATAACTTGACGAAGAAGGAAAAGCAATATTTTAGCCTCAATCAGTCAAGGAAACAGGAACTCAATAGCTATGGAATTGATTAATTTCAGAGTATCTCATTAAGTGGAAGAAATTACCAGCTCAATATTACACACACGAGGAATCAAATTTTATACAGAAGCATCCAGAACTACTCAAGCATTTAGGACAACAGTCTTTTGAAGGAGTGGAGAATGTTAGGTCCCTATAATACTATCGCATTCCCCTTATTGTTATTTTTAATGTAGCCTCGTATTGTTATTGTTGTGCCTTAACATTATTATTGTTATGTAGGCTTTGATTATATTACAACCCCTTAGACTCCTATATACATCAAGGATGTCTTATCATTTTTATCATCCAAGAATTATTCATTTATGTAATTTAAAGGAGGTTTCCCCCTCAAAGAGGACAATTTTTAAGTCATTGACCTATCTTTTCTTCTATTCTTTGAGATGATTGCATAATAGATTCTGAATTGGTGGTATTGCAGATTAGGAGTGTATACACTACTACGACCCAAAATTTCCATCTTACTTGAATATTGTTTGGGATATATTTGAGAATTTGTTTTAGGAATTCAATATTTTAGTTATCAGTAACTATGAGAATAAATATGCTAACACATTGGCTACAACGACGAGTTCCTTCAAGCCACCTGAAGAATTTAAACTAAAACATGAAATAGAGTTGTGATATAGGCCATGCATCATAGATAATATCAAACATTAGCATGTATTCAAGAATGATTAGAAGCTACATAGATTTTTGGGACATTTAGGGGAATTCACAAACATCAACATTAATTAAGAAGATCAAGGATTTGAAGAATATAAAGAAGCAAAATAGATAGGAACACAAGGATAATCAAGAAACATCCTAATCGAATTGGGGGCCACAAAGTGATACAGTTGAAGAGAAATTTCATACTGAAAGGACTTGTTCCTTTAGAACAAATACATTATCTTAATGATGTTTCCACCAGGACAATGTTTCAACTGATGATAGGGAATATGGAAGAACACAACTTAGGCACTGAAGATAATCCTCAATGGGTAAAGCATGCCATATTTTTGGAACCCACTTGAAAAAGAGGTATGTCGGATTATTTAAGAAATTTAGAGATTTATTTGCATGGATTTATGAAGATTTGAGAAAATATGATACTTCTATAATATATCCTAGAATTCCCTTGAAGGAATGATATAAACCCTTTCTGTGGAAAGTATGGAGTTTTAATCCCATTCTTATTCCCATAATCGAAAAGGAAAATGGGAAGCACTGAATGGAAAAATCATCATGTATTTGAGATACTTTGAGTGGAGACACAAGGCTATGTGTGGATTTCATAAATCTAAAAAAAATATCACTAAAGGATAATTATCAATTTCCCAAGATGGACCATTTGTTATAGAAGGCGATAGGAACCTTAATAATATCAATGATGGATGGTTTCTTAGGTTATAGTCAAATATCCATGCATGAAGCAGATAAAGAGGACAAAACATTCACAACGATATGGGGTACATTCATGTAGGTAAAAATTCCATTTAGATTTATGAGTGTGGGTACAAAATTCCATAGAGAAATGGATATTGAATTTTTTGGTGAAAGGGAAATATTCATCATCATTTACTTGAACAGTATGACTATTTTCTCAAAAAGAAATTAGGAACATACAGATCATCTCAAGGACATATTTAAGAAATGCAGGAAGTGTGGATTGTCTCTAAATACCAAGAAATCTTTCTTTGCTCTCTAAGAAGGGAAACTATTGGGACACATTTTATCGAAGGAAGGAGTGAAAATTGATCCTGAGAGAGTAGTATTGATATCCAACATTGTGCTACCCATAAACAAGGAGGAGGTACAGTCGTTCCTATGGAAAAATAATTTTATGTGAAGATCTATTCAAAATTTAGCAAAGCATATAAAGCATATCAAGGGAATGTTGATGAAAGATAGTGATGTCAAGTAGACTAAGGAAGTTTTAGCATCATTTTAATAAATAAATAAATCTATCACAAAGGTACCAATCCTAGTTAGTCTATACTTCGAACAATAATTTCAAATCTTTTCTTTTGCCTTAGAATACATAATAGAAACAGTTTCACTACAAAAGGATGACGAAAGATATGAAAATCAAATAGCATTTTTTAGTGATGCATTGAGAGACACGTGAACTAAAATACATCATATTGGAGAAGAAACCATATGTGATGTTAAAATAATTTAAATCTTTCAAATAATATGTTCTACACTCGAAGGTGACAACTTATGTTCTCTTAGCACTCGTAAAGGGTATTCTCACATAGCCAAACAGTGATAGAAGGCATGAAAAGTGGGTTGTAAAGATGCAAGAATTTATCCTTGAGATAAATCCTAAAAAATTGGCCAAAGGCCAAGCATTTTCCAAAATCCGCACCGAATAATACCATGTGGCAATTGGGATGTGCAATAATGAACAAATTCACAACATCTATGGAGAAGAGAATATATGAGAACCTTTTTCTTTAGATGAACAGAATACAAAAGAGCCTCTCATTCCAATACATATGAATAAAGGAGAATCGTTCCCACATGAAGGAAGGAATCCACAAGAACCCTTCCTGAAGGGCCCTTTTGAAGTATCTATCTTGTATAAACATTGTATCTTCTTCTTGCAAAACCTAGAATGTCCACCTGGGATACCAAGATCAAAATTCATCTCTCTCATTATCAAGGAAATCAAGTTCTATATTGTACGAGACAACGTACGTTTTAAATACCCCACTGGAGTGCTTCTCACATGTGTTACTAAAGAAAAAGTACAATACCTTGTTGAAAATCTTCATCATTCCATCTATGGAGAACGCTAAGCCCTAAAAGCTACTACATAGAAAATTCCAAGAGTAGGATATTCTTGGTCATCCTTATTTGGAGATATCAATGCTACTGTAAGGCCTATCTAGAATTCAAAATATTCACCAACAAATCAAATTTGAAGCGTCTATGGTTGAAACTAGTAAAAGTCTAGGCCCCTTTGTAGCAATGGGTGTTGGATTTTGTTGGTGAGATCTATCTAAATTCAGTCTGAAAGAATAATTACATCCTCACTGACACATATTACCTCATCAAGTAGGTGGAAACAATTCCTACATGAAGGGCCAATGAGAATGTCATAATATCATTGTTGGAAGAGAAACTCCTTGCAATATTTGGTTTCACAAGAAAGATCGTGACAGACAATGTTAAAGATTTTGGTTCTTTCAAAATGATACAATTATCCCAAGAATATGGCTTTGAACAAATGCATTTGACAACTTATTACCCATAAGGTAATGGATTGGAAGAATATTCCAACAACAATTTGATAAGAATCTTCAAGAGAATGTTGAAGAGGAACAATAAATCTTGGGATGAAAATCTCAAGTATGGTTTGTTGTAAGACAAGTTCACAAATAGAGCCATAGGTACATCTCTCTATCAACTAGTATATGGAATAAACATGATATTCCTAATGAGTTTGATTGTACCAGTGATGAAGTTGCTACAAGAATATGGGACTGATAGCTCAATGAAAAAGTGAATGTTATAGCTCATTGAAGCTCAACAACAAAGGGAAGAGAGCATGCATAACAAAGAAGTATACCAAGACAAGATGAAGGATGTGTTTGGAAAAAGGGAAAAAGAAAGGAATTTATTAGACGGAGATTTGGTACTTAAATGGAATTCAATATGCGTACATAAAGTCAAGCATGGGAAACTTAACAATTTATGGATTAGTCATTTTCGAGTACAGGAAGTTTTTAATAACAACACGTATCAGTTGGAAGATCTAAAAGGAGATTTCCTAGGGAGCCTTATCAATGGAGGTTCCTAAAGAATTTTTTCACTTAAGTTCTTCTTTCATCATTATAACAAATAAAAATGAAAGAAAGAAAGGAAAAAATGGAGAGAGAGAAAGAAAGGAAATAAAAGAGTGAAAAAGAAAAGCAAATGATATTCTTTTGAGAATTTCATTTGCAAGGATTATCCTTTGAATGTTGTATTTTATCCAGTTTTCAATAAATAATTTACAAGATTAGGAAATGAATCCAAGTTGAAGGAGACTCTGTAACCCAACAAAGGCACTAGAATTGTATGTTCACAACATGCCACAAATATGCATTGTCCCCCATGGAGCCAACATTGGAGCCAAAATGAAATACCCCTAAGAAGTTTATCCTTGGAGTTTGGTTTAACAAGAGGAGGCCTCAAAATAGGCCAATGGGCCAAGGTTGAAATCCTAGATGGGTCCCATGAGGGAACTCACAAGGTGAATGACTAGAGCTCTAGGTGTTGGCAGGTCATGGGAAGAAAACAACATGATAGGTGTGACAACATGCCAATGGGCTCATGTCAGTGGGAAAACAAAAACACCAATGTTTGCAACAACATGCATGGGTGGAGTTGCACACGTCATATATCAGATGATAGTTTAGGCATAGATCTAATAACTGATAATGCCTTGCAAATGCTAATCATCTTGACATTTAACTCAGCTAGGAGTTATGAATGGGGTCATATATCACTCTCCCATGCCTCTCATGCCCTAGCCAAACATTCAACAGGTATTTTTTGGGGCATATAGAGGGTGCCATGCTATCCACCACATTGTCTTTCCATGAAAACTAACCCACAAAGTAAGCCCTCCGCCATGTGATGCCCCATGTCATGTCAGCCCTTAACCCCACCACCAAATAATATCTCATGCCCAATCACTGCCTACCACACTGGAAACACATGACAAGGTCCACCTATCATGTCAACATCATCACGATGTCAGCATCACATCAACCCTCACCCACGTAGACCCCACATTATGTTGACCCTTTATCCCACTGCCAAGTAATCTCTCATACCCAATCACCACCCACCACATGGCACCACCTTGATGACACGTGGCAAAGTCCACCCATCATGCTAATGTCAGCATGACATGAGCATGATTCCAGCCCTAGAAAAAATTCCAATAATATCTTGACACATGTCACTAAAAAATGGATATAAAAGAGCATGAGGTCCTTTTTTATCACTATTCTATCTACTTAGCCTCCAAGTCACTATCACTCACTTATGAATCTGATGAGCTTCATTTATGACCCCTTCGAGCCCAAATTCACAGTTTGGAATGACCAATTTGTGTCTTACTAATGAATTTGACCTATTAAAACCCTTGCAAAAGCCAAATTCAAGATAATTCGAGGTAAAAATTAAACCCTAAATATGTTGCACGAATAAGCACTTGCATTCTTATGACAGCTTGATTTTGAGCCAATTAACCTTTCTTTTCACAAAGAAAATCCCACATATAATATCACTAGCTAAGTTGCCTCCTATGCAGCCTAGAATTTGTCAATTCATTTATAAAACTTTTTGAAATCTACTAATTCAATATTCACATGCCCCTAAGCCATCACATATGAGAAATTTGAAAACAATTTTCCCTCCATATTATTAGCTAATCCTATTGAGCCATGTGGGAGTGTCATATTTCTTGGTTAAATCCCACTCATAAACGTTCTTTCTTATCAATATCCTCACTCCACCTAGTCAACTAAAACTCCCTCAACAAAATTCCTTCATCTCCAATGGAAACACTACAAGTGCCAAGTTCTTGGGATGTTCCAATGGTTGAAAAGTGTAAAGATAATGATTTTTATAGTTAGGATGTTGTTGTATGTGATCCTTTTATAACCACCTATGACATGAGAAACGCCATACAGTTGGTACATAGTACCTTTGAGATAATATGGGACCAAAATATTCTATTTGAGTCAAAGTTGGTCTTGTTGGGGGTCCCATAAGTATAACATTTCTTGGAAATGGGAACATTGTGCATCAGGAAATATCTACCAAACCATAAAATCATTATTTCTACTCAAGGAGATAACGAAGTCATCAAGGTCACACTAGAGGCCATTGTAACTATAATATCATTCCTAGACAATAAAATTATGGAGAATCTATACAAAGATATACTAGAAGAGTAGTGGAAGGGTCTCTCCTAGAGTTAAAGTAGTAGATAATCAATGGAAATGTAAAATATGGAATAGTCGCCCCTTCCAGGTCTCCTCCCTACCATTTTATGGTATTTGATTCTATGCCTAAAATATATTTTTCCAATATTTCTCAATTCCTTGGACTCAAAAATGATTTCCAAATAAACAGGTTGGTGTTAGGTTTCTCAGTTACCTTATGTTTCATGGTCACCAAGGCTGGCATGAAATACGATCTTCCTGAGTTCTTTTCAATCAAATCCATGCCCATTTGATATAGTTTGATGAAGGTATTCCTTTCCGATATGAATCTTATCTGGTCCATCTATTTATTCACCAAAACTATTATTTCCTTGAGGAACTAATGCCCAAAACTGTAAATGAAGAAAACACCATGTTCCTCATATTTGAGTGGTTTCCCATGGTAACAAAACCAAAAAACAACTAGGGATTTTTCAAGTATCTTTTATTATTCATGCCTATTGTGTATACCCTATTGTAATTGAGCCTCTATCTAGAGCCCCTAATTTCCTTAGGGAAAAATTGCATTTTTGTAATAACCTTGGTTAAAAATCCATGTAATAAAGTTAATAAAGGGAAAATAAGGGCAAGGTCATGGGACACGTATTTCGAGATGAATTTTGGTAAAAAACATAATGATTAGGATCACTTGTGATAATAAAATAGCTATGGAAATTGGTAAAAGAAATGGAAGTACATTAATTGGCATTTTATTTTGAAAATAATTGAAAATAGGAGAAAAGGAAGGTGAAAGGTCATAGGTGCATGTGAGGAGGAAATTGAAGAAAAAATAGAAAAATTTGACGAAAATAGAGGCCTCGATGATAAAAATGATTTTGAGGATCAATTCACAGTTTTTGTTAGTACAATCTTTTGCCAGTCTTAGCTTTGAGCTCTCTATTCTATCCTTTCTCTCTCATACTCTTGCACACTTAGAGTTCTCTTGGAACACTCTTGGAGCATTGTGGCATACCTTCGATTTCAAGACATAAGGAAAACAAAGAGCAATAAATCACAAGAGGATAGTGGGATCAGCAGCTACAACATGTTTTCTTTGTAAGCACTAAGTTTCATGTATGGTTTCCTTACTAGTTTTGGAATGCATGGCTTATGCATGTCGATAATTGGTTATGATCTCTCATTAGCACGGAGGATTTCTTGGATTGACAATGGTTTTTTCTAAGGCTTGCCATTTCCTAGATATCCATGTTTTTGTGGGCTTTCCCTTTTTTTTTGGTCGATTCTCATGTTCCTTATGTTTTGGGTTGGGTTATTAGTTCATGGAGCCTTGGATGGAAAAACTCCATAGAAGCCCTAGAACAACATGGGTTGAGTTACTTGTCCTGGAAGCCTTGGTTGAAAAAATTCTCTAGATCCATTGGTGGGTTGAGTTACAAGTCTTGGAGCCTTCGTTGGACAAACACTCTAGAGCCCTATGACAATTGTCTGTTGGGTTACTAGTCTTGGAGCCGGGTTGGAACAAACTCTCTATAGCCTTGGACAACTTGGCTAGAGACTGATATGGTGATTCTTAGCGATTCCTGACCATCATATTAAATGAGTGGTTGAGGGTTGTGGTTTGTCCTTTGGATGTCCTTGTTTTTTTTACTTGTTTATTCCATGAGATCCCACATTCATGCTTATAATATGGTGTGGGGGTGATCAACTGAAAGAGATATTTGGTTTAGCCCAATCTATGGTTGCCTGGTATATGGAAGTCCTGACCTCGTTAGCTTTCACATATGTTAATAAGAGATATTTGCCCTTATATTTCATGACTAAATTATTTTTTATCTTGTGGCTTTGATGTTTTTTCTATCATTGTTATGATTCTAGTTATATGCTAGTTATGAGCATGGTTTTATCATAGACTTGAGTTATGGCTCTCATCATGTTTTGATTAGTAAATGAAATTTTAATGAATATATCACCCAATAGATGATAATTCAATTATTGTGAGAGGGCATGAGACCTTGTTGACCATTCTTAGATAAGTATAATACCCCTATGCTCAGATGTGTAATTATGACCTGTAGATTACATGTTCATGATGTATTTGAGGATATGTATGTCATGGTTAGGATGGGTCGAGTTAAGTCCTGAATGAATTTTTGAGTTAAAGGATTATTTTTTTGTGTTATTTATCTTTAATGAGTGTTTTATTATGTTTTTTGTAGAGGTTGAGTCCTAGCCCTGAAAAAGTGTCTGAGATCTCGTGGTTGTAGTCATAGAACTGGGTGAAAAAGGCTACACTCGCTAGGATGAAGGCTTATGCGAGTGACAAAAGGGTCTCAACCACTTTCTTTCCTTGGCATGGGATCAACTGAGGGCCCAAGTCATGGAAAATGTAATTTAACACAGGGGTTTAGAACAGATTAGTTGGTTAGCTCCTAGGGGTCCTATAGTTATTGAGGAAGGTCCTTTTGGTTTTAGTTCATTGATTCCACTTCTTAACTGTACCTAGGAGGTTGATTCATAACATGGTAAATATTTGTCACTTATTTACCCCGATGGACCAGTAAGCTTGGGTACATATGCGAGGCAGGTGTTATAAAGTGGTATTAGAGCATGGTTGTGTTCTCTTTGGGTGATATCTATTAACACATAGTGGAATCAAAGCATGATTTCATTCTCTTTGGCTGATATTTGATACCACAGAATGGTATCAAAGCATGGTTCAACCCTTCGACTAGATGGGTAGAATGTGTTTTTCATGCATGCATGTAGGTCATATATGTGTTTGTTATGTATGCATAGTGGTAGTCATTGTTACAATTGTGTTGTCATGTAGAATATGGAGATTTGTTATTGGTATATGTTTCTCATGAATGCATGTCGGTTGTATATTTATTTGTTATGCATATTAGTATTTATATGTTGTTATGTATGAATTATATGGGAATGTTTTCCATGCATGAGGTCATGGTATGCAGTTGGTGTTGTAATGCATGATGTTGGCATACTGATATGATTATGTTTATACATGTATTATGCTAATATGGATTGATCTTACAGATAAGATATCCTCCCCTAAACTTCACTAAGGAATTATTCATTATGTTTATGTTTGGTTTATCTGACATAATATGTTTACAAGAAGAAGATCAAGAAGGACAAGAAAAATGGAGGATTGCAGTTCATCTGACTCTCCCTACAGATCAAATGAGAAACATTGTGATGAGTACTCCCCTCACATAGCAGATGATTTGAGAAGTTTGAAGGAAAAGATAAGAATTTCTAAAGTATATAAATACATAATAATTCAGTCACAAGAGAGACTTGCTAGGGCATAGGAGAAAAAAATAGAGTCTAATGCAATTATCCTTTAGAGCTTGTCAGACTTGTAGAGATAAGGACCTGTTAGGATCAATGATGGATAGGAGGAAAAAAAGTAATGGAGGATATGGTAGCAGGTCGGATAGAGATGATATCATTAGAGATGGAAGGTTCTTGGATACACCTAATAGATGAGGTAGTGGACAAGGGCTTCACTCTAGTTCTGGTTCAAATAGGTACCATAGTCATCATCACTATCATCCTTATAAGAGGAGTGACATGGGATATTTGTTGAGTGATTTAAAGAAAGTAAAGCCACCTAAATTTGATGGAGAAATGAAGAAGTCACAAGTTGTAGAAATGTGGTTTATGGTATGAATAATTTCTTCCGATTACATGATTAATTGAAGAACATGAAGGCTAGAATAACTACATTCAGTCTTAAAGGAAAAGTAGAGATTTGGTGGGAAGATGTAAAGAATTTCAGAGGTATTTAGGAAGAGAGATTGACATGGGGCGATTTTGAGATACTTTTCAGGAGGAGGTATCTATCTTAAAGATACTATGATGATAAGGCAAAGGAGTTCTATGAGTTGAAGATGGGATCTATGACCGAAAAGGATTATACTAGAATATTCTTTGAGTTGCTGAGATATTTTCCTTATCATGAGGAGGAGAATGAAAATATTTAGAGATTTCTTAGTGAGTTTTCAACATCATTCAAGGACATAATCTAGTTTCATCAGCTTAGGTATTTCGAGGAAGCCATCAGGAAGTTGAAGCATTGTTACGAGAAATCGAAGAGGAGGTCTAAATATAAACAATATTGGAAAGGTCATGAGAAGAATAAAGGAAAATGGGATAAGAAGTGAATAAGACTTGAGGACACAGGTAACAAAGAGAATGCAACACCACACGAGAAGTTCAATGCATCTGATAGAGGATAGGGATTTTAATTTGAAGAGCAGAACACAGGTCATGGCAGGAAACATGTAAGTGTTGGACTTGTGGTGGAGATAATTGTAGGATAGATTATCCAGAGCATCAAGGTGGAAAACTATAGATATACAGTTCTTAGGAGGAATAGACAGTGGGGGTTGTTGGGCAGTGTATTCCTTGGATTTATATGGCATTGGCTAATAGAGAGGAAGAACACCAGGCATCTATTATCAAGATGGATGGCAATATTTGTGATCAAGTTGTTTCTATTTTCATTGACCCTGGATCTAATTATAGTTATGTTAACCCTGACCTTATTGATAAGTGTGGTTTGAATAAAGAAGTGCACGCATAGTCTTGGTTAGTGCAGTTAGCTATAAGTAGTAAGAAAAGAGTTCATCACTAGATAAAATCTTATGCATTTGAGTTGAATTGTATGCCTACATCAATTCATATAAATGTGCTTTTGTTGGGATCATACAATATGTTGTTGGGTATGGATTGGATGTATCTTCACATGACCAAGGTGGATTGTTATGAAATGGCTATTGAGTGCCTGGATGACAATTTAACATAAATAATCTTACAAGGTAAGAATAAAAAAACATCATTCAGAATGGTTATAGCTATGCAGGCCAAGCGTAGTTAGAGAAAAAGATGTTTATTGTTTGTAGTACATATTTCTAGTGACAAAGGTAAGGAAGTTGAGGATGCGGATGCCTTGAACAAGTAATTAGTTTTGCATTAGTTCAAGGATTATTCATAACATAGATTTTAGATTTTCCACTTCACAGGGAAGTGGTATTTTCTATTGAGTTGGTACCAAGGGTATCACCAACAACAAAGGCATCATACAGGATGAGCACACCAAAGTTAGTGGAATTGAAGTTGCAATTGAAGGAAATGTTGGAGAAGGGATGAATTAGGCCAAGTTTGTTGCCTTGGAGTATACCCCTGTTGTTTGTGAAGAAGAAGAATGGAACTCTTATATTTTTCATTGATTACATGAAGTTGAACAAGTTAACCATCAAGAACATGTATCAGTTGCCAAGGATTTATGAGTTGTTTGACCAGCTAAAGGGAGTAGCAGTGTTCTTGAATATTGATCTGAGATGAGGATACTATCAAGTACACATCAATAATAGGATATTTACAAGAATTATTTTCAGACCATTTATGGGCATTATAAATATGTTGTAGTTCCTTTCGGTTTGACTAATGCTCTAGCTACTTTTATGTTCTTGATGAATAGTTCATTGTGTCCTTATTCATACATGTTTGTTATTGTATTCATTGATGATATATTGATATATTCTAAGAATGAGGAAGAGCATGTTGAACATATACCACCAATATTGATATTCCTAAGAGATCATCCATTGTATTCCAAGCTTAGAAATATAGTCTCTTTCAAAAATAGGTACATTACCCGGGGCAGGTGGTTTCCAAGGGAGGAATAACAGTGGATCAGGAAAATGTAAGAGCTATCATGGAATGGGAAACTCCGAGGGATTTGGATGAGGTTGGATCATTCATGGGATCAAAAGGCTATTACAGGGGGTTCATTAGGAACTTCTCATGAATTTCCTATCATATTACTTCCTTACAGTGAAAAGGTAAGAAATTTGAATGGACATAAGAATGTGCAGCTAGGTTTGAGAAGTTGAAGCGGTTGCTTACAAATGATCCAGTTCTAAAGATCGCAGATTTGGAAAAAGAGTTTGTGATGTGTATGGATGCTTGCAAGAAAGGACTTTCTAGGGTTTTGAGGCAGGAAGGATAGCTAGTGTGCTATGAATTAAGGTAATCAAACAAGCATGAGTAGAATTATGTTACGCACAATCTTGAGTTAACAATAATCTTCCATGCATTAAGGATGTGGAGATGCAATCTTCAAGTAGGAGGTTTGTATTGATGACCGATCATAGTGTGCTGAGGTACCAATTTGACCAACTGAATCTTAATTCCAGGGATGCTAGATAGTTGACCATGATTAGTGAGTTTCATTTCGGGATTAGGTACATCAAGGGTAAAGAGAAAAGGGTTGTGGATGCTCTTAGCAGAAGAGTATAGGTAAATCACATAGAAACTAATAAGCTCATATGGGATATATTTACAGGATCAGATATTGTAGAAAGGTCAGCAAGATGACAAGTACTAGCAGCTTAGGCACAAGTTATAGTAGCAGGGTACAAGTGAATAGGACGTGGATTATCATCTCACAACAAATGGTTTGGAGATATTTAGGGATAGGATCTTGTTCTAGACAACAATGAGCTGAAGAATATTGTCTTGAGGAAATTTCATGTTAAGCCATATTTAGTTCACCTAGGATATCAAAATACATTGACAACGGTGAAGAAGTTATACTACTAGCCGAATTTGAAGAAGGAAGTGGAAACGTTTATGGTTATATTTTTGGATTGTCAATAGGTAAAAGTAGAGTGTAAGCATCCACGTGGATTACTAGAGTCAATTCTGATTCTAGAGTGAAAATGGGAGGTCATTTCCATGGATTTCATTGCAAGTTGTCCAAAGACCTCTAAACAACACGATTGTATTATGGTTGTGGTTGATAGGTTAACTAAATTTTCTCACTTCATTCAAGTGAAGTCTACAAATTCGGCTAGTGAGGTTGCACAGGTCTTGATCAGAGATATCGTGAGGTTGAATGGTGTTCCAAAGAATATTGTATTAAACAAGGATGTTAATTTCACTTCTATTTTCTGGAAAGAATTATTTGCAGGTTTGGGGATGGATTTTACCTTTAGCACAACCTATCATCCACAGACAAATGGACAGATAGAGAGGGTCAACAGTATTTTGGAGGACATATTGAGAATGTATGTCATACATCAGTAGTGAAAGTGGGAAGAGTATGTTCCACTAGTGGAGTTTGCATATAACAATGGTTTCCAAGAATATTTGAAGATGATTATATTTGAGAACCTGTATGAGAAGAGTTGTAACACTCTCATCCATTGGAGTGATCTAGTGAATAGGGTATTGTTTGGACCATATATGTTGGCAAAGATGGAACATGAAATACAGGTAATCAAGAAGAATATAAAGGTAGCACAAGACAGGAAGAGGAGATATGTAGATTAACATAGGGGTTTAAGGAGTTTCGGGTTGGGGAACATGTGTAGTTATGCATCAATCCTAAGAAGAGCTACTTGAGAATTGGATCATGTGCCAAATTGGCACCTCGATATTGTGGGCCTTTTAAGATTATTGAGAGGATTGGACCAGTAGCCTATCGACTTGCAGTGCCTCCGACAATAAAATTCCATGATGTTTTCCATGTGTCATTGCTTAAAATATATGTGCAATATTTTGATCATTCTATTTATTACTCTATATTGTAAGTGGAACCAGAAGGCAAAATCCAACAAGAACCTTAGTGCAAATTGTAGAGAAAGATGTTCATGCTCCATAATCGAGCAATCAAGCAAGTTAAAGTGTAGTGGAAGCACTTTGGGTCTGACAAAGCCACATGGGAGATGACTAATCAAATGTGGGTTGTGTATCCTTCTCTATTCACTGGTTGAGCATATGTATTTTATTATATGTTTGATTTTGTGTTTGGTTATGTCTATATATGCATATGCATGTAACACTACATTAAGTTGTGTTATAAAGATCCAATAAGTGGTATGGTTTTCATGATATGTTGGTTATGTTTTAGAAGATGGATGTGATGTAATTCTTGTATCAAGCTATATTATCAAGCTCCATGTGAAGCATGTGATTTTTTAGTCTATAAGTTCCATTGAACACCAAGGATGGTTTTCCCCCAGGGGGGTTGTAATAGCCATGGTTAAAAATCCATGTAATAAATTTAATAAAGCCAAAAATAAGACCAAGGTCATGGGACACATATTCCAAGATGAACGTTGGGAAAAAACATAGTAACGGGGTTCACTTGTGATTAATAAATGGATATGGAAATTAGCAAATGAAATGGCAAAGTAAAAGAGGCATTAATTAGAATTTTAGTTATGAAAATAAGAGAAAATGAAGGTGAAAGGTCACAGGTTGCATGTGAGGATGAAATTGAAGGAAAATAGAAGAAAATAGAAGCCTTAATAAAAAAAGACTTATGTGAATCAGTTCACAGCTTTTGTCAGCACAACCTTTTTCCAGTCTTAGCTTGGAGCTCTCTATTTAATCTTGTCTCTCTCATTCACTTGCACACTTAGTTTTTTCTTGGAGCACTCTTGGAGAAATTTGGCATAACTTAGATTTGGAGAAAGAAAGAAAAGGAAGAGCAAGAAAGCGCAAGAGGACAAGTAAATCAATGGCTATAGTGGGTTTTCTTTGTAGGTATCGAGTTTCATGTATGATTCCTTTGCTAATTTTAGCATTCATGGTGCATGCATGTGGTTATTTGGTTTTTTTTATTAGAATGGAGGATTGCATGGAATGACAATGTTTTTTTCTAAGCCATGCCATTTCCTAGATAACCATAGTGTTGTGGGTTTTCCCTTTTATTTTATTTTATTTTCTCATGCTCCTTATGGATGTGGGTTGATTTATTAGTTCCTGGAGCCTTGGTTGGTCAAATGTTGTAGAAGACCTCAAATAGCTTAGTTTGAGTTACTAGTCCTGGAAGCCTTGGTTGGGCAAACACTCTAGATCCCTTGGTGACTTGAGTTGCTAATCCTAGAGCCTTGATTGGACAAATTATCTAGAGCCTTGAGATAGATGTGGGGTGAGTTACTAGCCATAGAGCCGAGTTGGAAAAAATTCTTAGAGCCCTTGACAACTTGGGTACAAACTAATCTGGTGATGATTAGTGATTTCCAACCGTGATGTAGAATCACTGGTTGAGGGTTGAGGTGGTTTAGCCTATGGAATACCTAGCCTATGTTTGAAAGGTTTATTCCATGAGATTTCACATTCATTCTTGTAATATGGTGCAAGGGAAATGAGTTGAAAGAGATTTTTGGTTTAGCCGAACATATGGTCAGTTGGTACATGGAAGTCCTTGACTTGGTTTGGTTTTGCATATATTATAAGGGATATTTTCCCTTCTATTTCTTGAGTAAATGTATTTTTTATCATGTGGATTTCATGGTTATTCTATCATTGTTATGATTCTAGTTATATGCAGGTTATAAGCATCGTTTTATTACAAACTTGAGTTATGGCTCTCATCATGTTTTCATTAGTAAAGGAAGTGTTAATGAATGTATGGCCCAATAAATGATAATGCATCTATTGTGAGAGGGAAGCATACCTACTTGACGATTCTCAGATAAGGTTTTAGCTACTTTCTTTGCTTGTCTTGGGAGCAACTAAGAGCCTAGGTCAGTGAAAAAGCAATTTAACTCGGGGCTTAGGCACATAGAGTGGTTGGTTAGCTCCTTGAGGTCCTATAGATCCTAAGGAAGGTTATTTTGGTTTTAGTCTATCAATCCACTTCCTTAACTATACCTAGGAGGTTGATTCATATCATAGTAACTCTTTGTCACATATTTACCCCGCTGGACTAGTCGGCTTGGGTATGTGTGGGAGGAGGGTGTACAAGTTTAGTCCCAATACTAGAGTATGTGACTCGTACCTCTTTAAGGAATACAAAATCATAAGCATATATAGATTTGAAGAAACTCCACTCTAGTTGTTGCCATTTCTGGCTCCCCACATATTTTCATTGGAGTATATAAGGCAAAGGTTTAGCAATGGCAAATTACACTTTACTTATAGAAATGAATTTAGGACATTCAGCCTCCCTCATGAGGTGTGGCAATTTTTGGTCAATGCAAAGGAGAATCCTAAATCTAGTAGAGAATATCCTTAGAAGTTTTCATTTCCCACAACCCTGTGCATGTAAATATGATGCTTATAATATCATATATTAAAAAACAAATCATAATTAAAAAGGACCCAAGCATTTCCCCGAGCCCATATTAGAGGAATGTGTAAATAAATCCACATGGGATGAGGTCAATAAAGGTTTACATCTTATAGAGCCAAGCACATCTTGCCTATTTGGAAAGAAAAGAACCATATAAGACCCCATATAAATAGACCAAGGAGAATATCCTAAGTCCAATAGGGCTAAGGGTGGAGAAGTGAAGGGAAATTAAGAAGATGAGGAAGATGATGAAGATACATAATCTCAAGCTTTAGTGTTTAATAATAGAAAACTCGAAAGCCAGTCAAAACCAGATTTTACTATTGAGCACATGACCTCCACCATGTCAACATATGACGAAATAGAGTCAAGAGAGGCCTATAAGACTCGACAAATTTTAATTGTAGAATAATTTTAGGGAATGGCTAAACAATAAATAAAACAAAGGAAAATGGATATAAGAATAGTCGAGAATCAACCACTTTCTAGAATTTGAGTAAAAAATGCCACAGATCATGAGAGGGAGATTTTCAAATTTTGAGTGTTGCAATCTAAACCAGATATAGCCAAGTCCATGGAGGACTATGCCGACAACCAAATCTCCTTACTAGTTGAGCACATTCCATCTATATATCTCAAGGAACTGAACATGTAGGTGAAACATATGATGGTTATGCAAATTCATAGGAACAATTCCATAACAATAAAGTTACAAGAGATGTACAATAAAGAAAGTGAATGCTAAATGAAGTATGAGAGAATGGTATTTAGGTCTGTAAAAATCAATTTTCAGAATTTGGAGGATAATATCACCCATTTTGATACATAACGTCATGACTTCAAGCAATATCAAAATATGTTAGATGATAAGGGAGGAGAGATAGTTCCCTTGAAGAAGAAAATGAATATCTCAGGTGCACACCCTAAGAAAACTAATGAACTATCAGAGGTAAGATGGGAGAATCAAGAGCTAAAATAAAATATCTATGAGATGAGGAGCAAAAATAAAGAATACAGGGATCAGATTATGTTACTAGATGTACAACTTCAAGGGATGAAAGAAAATTTTGGTTAGACATCTCAGTCCCACCAAACCCTTGTACTTGCTTAGGACAGGTTGAATCAATGGTGGTGTCAGATGATGCCAAGAAATTGTAGATTATACTCTCTAATCAAAAGAAATAATTAAAAATGAAGGAAGAGGACCTGGAAAGCATAAATTTCAAACTATATTGAAGCAAGAGTATTATTAGCAAATCGAAATAGAGTTAGATGTGTTGAAAAGGAAGCGCTCAAGTAAATCCTCATCTAAAGGAGAAAAAGGCATAATCTAGGATAGAGTCATAAAGACATTGGAAATGAACTTGGATCAAATTGAACTACTCCAAGAAAATACAGATACTATCAAGAAGTCTAACAGGGAGTGGAATGCAATAAAGAACACCATTACTGACTTCCCCACCAAGGTTGAAGTAATAGTATATTTCCTCATTCACATGACTAAGGAAGATATCACCAAATTAAATATTGATATATCCAAGACAGTGGAAAGAGTAAACGAGATGAAGAGGAGGCAAAAGTCAATGGAAATGGTAGACAAGAAGGCAAGAGTAATCATAGAGGAGATAGAGAGCTTCAAAGATAAATGTGAATTTCAATTAAAAAATAAATTTCCACCATTATTTGATGGGAATGGAGACTTGTATTCCAAGGATGTCTCGTTAAGAGATTAGTGGAAACACGAAATGATTAGAGAGAAATTTAAGAATAAGATCATGCTCTTTAAGGAAAATACATTATCAAACTATATGCATATTATTTTAAAATATTATTTAGATTAAGGAGCATTTTCATGGAATAGGGCCAAGTGGACTATGATACAATCACTAACCTAGGAGGAGTAGTTTTGGATGTGCCAATGTGTCACATATTGTTTAGCAAAGAGTGGAAAGGATTGATGGATTTGTAGAGGCTATCTAGTCAAAGCAGACCTGCATAGTCCTAAGTTCGAGGAACAATGCTACATGAATCTCTAATGGAGGCAAGCTCAAGTTTCAGGCTACCCAGATAGTAAGAAGCACAACCATAGCCACAGGTGCCAACTCAGTCAATTGGGACCCCACCAGCAACCCAACCAAAGTAATACACTATCTGTTTAGCCAACACACTTGCAAGTGATAGAGAGAGGCCACCATAGCCAAGGCACGGCGGGATCCACCCTACAGTTGGAAACTTCTAGAAGAAATTATCTAGGAAACTGTTTGTTGTTTGTAAAGATTCCTAGCTTTTATTAAATACCAATAGTGGTTTTAGGTCAATTTTTTGGGTCTAAAGAGCCTTTAAATAGGCCTCATTTGGATGTAATTATTAGGAGAAAAATTTTATGTGCTAAAACTTTACCAAAATGTTCAGATATATTGAAGCTAGTTTAAGGAATGACTTCGGAAGTACATTTTGGGTTGTCAATGATCTTCTTTTCACGTGTAATTCTATAAACCCTCATGTAATTTGAATGGTATAATATAATAATACAATTACACACTTATTCATGGAAAATCATCATGTTTATACACTTGATGTTTGTATGCAATCTAACTTTAATTGTGTAAATTAAAGGAAACTCAAAATATATCTGATCATTTTCTTTAATTTCAATGAATTTTATGAGGATCACCCGGAGTATTTATACTCATATTATTTAACTCAATAAAAGTAGATAAATTATTTTATTGATAAATTGGTCGAATTAAAATAAAAGTAGTTTATTTTACTTCAATTTTTCAAACAAAAACCTATAGAATCATTCTTAGTGAATTTCTTGTATAACCTTTTAGATCCTTAACTATAGTGTAATAATTATGATATGTGTAAAATATGGATTTATTGCAGATGGAAACGAATAAATTGATGGACATGGAATATGGGACGAGCTATAATTCAAAGAATTGGTTCTTTGACATTATCACCTCTTTTCCTATATATTTGATCCAAAGCTATAATCAAATTGTGTCTACATTTTAAAAAATAATTTATTGGGAGAGTTCAACATTTTAAATTCAAATTTAATCTTGGATTTCCACATAAAGTAATTGAATTGAAATTGGGCTGAGTATATGTTGGACCATCACGGATTAGTTGAACACATTGTAATACCAATTCCATTTTACTTCTTTTATTTAATAATTTAAGGAAAAATGATAATATATATGTAACTCAAAGGGTTAAAAAGTATTAAATTGAGCCCATAGAAGCGATGTTAGAAGTTATATATCTTGAAATGTCTACTCATCAAAAGGAAAACATTTTTATTTAATGTGGTGATATTGTCTCGATTGAATGATGACAAGATATCAATGCCTATAATAATCATTTATTAACATTTTCAGCAACATTTTGAGCATTATGGGCCTTTATATGGTCCCATTTTGTATAACAAAGGGGTATTATATTTCCAAGGCTTCTATTCTATTGCATTGTTTAGTTTCATAAAATTTACATTATTTGTTGAATGGATGATAAATAAATTGCTTTAATCAACATAATTATGAATAATTGGTGTATGTTTTATTAAATTACACAAATAAGTTAATATAATCATTTATCCAAGCTCAATAACTAAAACATAAAAATTAATATTATTATAAAATATTTACTATATATGTATATTGTGAATTTTGGATATTATTATAAAAATATTTATTTTTTAATAATTTAATTTTTTTAATTTTATTTAATAGTTGAATTTTTAATGTATACAAAAAATTCAACATTAAAATTATATTGTTGGATTATATTCTATTGTCTAGTTATATATATATGATTAAATGAGTATTACACATTAATATAATTTGATGTAATAAAGTACAATGCCCTTTGATGAAAACAATGGAATGTCTTTTCAATTATATTGTTATTATTTGTTATCATTATTATTATAAGAAATTATGGTTCACATTATAATATACATATTGGCATTTTTATTATATAAATTATGCATCGGGAGTGCATATTCCATGCATGTGTCTGAAAGAGATATAGGGAGTGAGAGAGAAAGAGAGAAATAATGTGTAATATTTATTTTAAAGTACCAACCTATATCAATATCTAGTGCACTAGTGCATTTTATTGATAGAAGTGTTTTGATGCTTTCAATATCTAGAATATACTTGAAGGATTCAAATATATATCATATGCATAAGCTCTTAGTATAGATATTCTTGAGACATGGTGTGCATTAACTAGCAGTGGATCCATATGCTTTATATACAATTGATGCACTAGTGGACCATATTGATATAAGCATGTCAATTTAAACCCTCTAATAGAACTTTTGACCTTGAAATTTTTAGCTTTAGTGTAAATCACTTAAAACCTTTAGTAAAAATTGTGGATGTTTTTTTGATAGCTTTTGCCAATGTCGTAACACTAGAAACCTCTAAAAAAATCTCTTGAAGAAGGTGTTTTCTTCATAATGAAATATATACATTGTTCTGATATCCATTTTCAAAGAAATTTTCTTTTTGAAACTTAATTTGAGAAGATTGTTGTAGATTTTTATGATCTAGTACAACCATGTTTCTTAGGATGGTTACAATAAGACCATAAAAATCAATCTTTCCATTAATGTGAATTATGTTAATGACATAGAATGTGATGTAGAATCTTTTCATACATGTGAAGCAATGTTTTGTACTGATATTTTTGAGATAGGAATGAAACATTATACCTCATCTAAGAACATAAGCTAATAAGAAAAATATTCATTTATAATAATGAAAAAAGGAAAGACAAAAAAATTGACTGACACATGCTAAAATTAAGAATCATTCATATTTTATGCAGCAGTCGAATTAGAAAAACAAGTGGAGGCTATTTCATTCCATTTTCTCTCTCAATAGGATTATGAATCACCCAAACCTCCCTCTCTTAATGGGATTTTTCTCATTGCAGCTACACATTATAGAGGACTTCATTACTGAAATACGAGTATTATCCCTTCTAAATTTTTACTTGTTTTTCTTAACCAAAAAATAGGGTCCTTGATTATTTTCTCCTCTTTTCAACATGTCCTTTTGACATTGAATGCTAAGGACATATTCAACTCCCTCTGCTCCTAAATTTATCCTTATATTCAGTGCCTAAGTTACTTCACTTGCCTGCATATTTTGAGGGAAGTACTTTGTCCTCTCATATATGTAGATTGTTGCCTTGTGCCCAAACTTGCCACAATTGTAGTGTTCAATATGGCTTAAGAATAGGGCAAAGGAATCGTGATATTTACATGAATTCTTTTCAAGGCGTCTACTACTACCAACATACCTTCTCCTAGCCACTTTGTGCATTAATGGGTTTTTGCTACCCAATGCATTGTGTTCTCTTCCATGAAATCTACAATCCATGGTTTTATCTACAAAATTTTGCAAGAAAAACAATACCTATGAAAAGGATTTTGATAACTGAAGATACCTTATCATTGAGGAATTTTTCCTTGAGGGGGAAGGACGTCTGTTGGTTCTTCATGTACCTTCTACAATTGTTTGAATCGCTACCTCAAGCAATTCTATGTTGTTGCTACCTCTTCTAGCTCTTCATCCTTTTTCCTTGATGTTGTTGCGCAACATCCTACTCTTGTTTATTCTCTTATTTTTGTTATTTATTTCCAACAACTTCTTTCCGTTTATTTTTGTTGGGATATTCAACTACCTTTCCACTCTCCTCAATCTTATGATATTGAGATAAATCTTTATCTCCCCTTTCTATTTCATGTCTCAATGAGACTATTTCATCTTGTAGTCTCTCATAGTGAGCTTCTCTTTCATTTAGCTAAATGGTTAGCATCCCATTCAATCTGCTATCCTTTTCTTATTGAGTATTTAAATCTATGATTTTGTTTCTCAACTTGTCATTCTCAAGCTCATACTCATGGAACTACTCCTTTTTCTTGATATTTTCTTCTGATGGCTCCTTGATATCCTTTAGAGTAGAGACCAACTTCCTCCTAAAATAGATCCTTTCATCTAGATGGTTTTGCTCACTATCAAAGATGCTAGCTAAGTCACCACAAAGATCCAAATTCCTCTTTGTGGCCATCAAGTCTTCCATGGGTCTTAGGAGTATCCCTTCTTCATCTCTCCTAAGGGTACTCTTATTTTCTCCTATGAATGAGCACACTTAGGATATCTCTTCTTTCTTTAAGATACCCTCGCTAGCTATTTCAACAAATGTAGGTCTCTCTTTATAGAAACTAGATATATGTTTGTATTTGTATTCAAAAAGGAATATGTATATGTATTATCTAAGTGACCTGTCTCTTCACAATTATCACAAAGAAATATCTTACCTTCTAAGCAACACGGCCTCACATATGATTCTACATCATCCTCTCAAGAGCGATGAGAAGAATTTTGCGCATTAAGAGGAAGATCTTCAATCTTCTCAGCATCTCTTTTATGGGATGCCTTCTTCTTATTCTTCCTTTTCTTCTTATCACAAGGAGCTACATGTTCTGGTTTAGTACATGAGTAGTAAGTCTTTTTGGCATTCTCTTGAGCCATATTTCTATCTTATCCATACAAACGTTGAAAGTTTTCTGACATTTCATTTGTTTTCTCAAAATCGCTGATTTTATTAACATTTGGCTTTGATAGCCCTTTCATGACGATTCTTTTAGATTCTTCATTATGCTCGTTTTTTCTCCATTCATTATGGAGAAACATACATAAGCATCTAAAGCCATTAAATAGGCTTCCATTATAATCCTCCAAAGTTCATAGTCTAATCCATTCAAGTATGGAACTCCCTCTAATGTTAGCAAAACTTAATTAGTGACCGTTTCCCTTTAATCTACCTTCAAGCAGGTAAGTTGTTCCTAAAGGATCCAAGCTCTGAAACCAATTGTTGGGAACAATATTTAATAATGAGAGGGTGGGTGAATTAGTATTAAGGATAAATTTAACTTTTTATTCCAATTTATAGTTTTTCATTCAAACATGGCAACCATTCATGTGAGAAACGACAACAAATGTTCGGTAGCAATACAAATCAACATATGAATACACACAACATGATTAAAATACACATGAGACATAGAGGTTTAACATGGAAACCATTTTGGGAGAAACACCATGAAAGATTGTTTGTTATTATGATGTAAATAAGAGCTCCTACTCTATCACGTCAATGTTTGTTTGTGATCCAACACTCATAGCAAGCACCAGCTCCCTTCTTCTGCAAACACCTAATCAACTTACTAGAACTACCGACTGAAGCACCAACTTCATGGATTTGTTGCAAGCACCAACTTGCATTCATTTGGATTTATACCAGCACCAAATTACAGGAGCCACCCACCCGCAAGATTTCTTCAGATACAAACTGAGATGGAAGCACTAACTACTTGTATATAGGCTCTAACCCACACTTAATAACAAAATTTACTTCTCACTATAAATGGCAACAATTCTTCCTATTTTCACCTCTCACTTCATCAACTTGGTCCTCAGTTCCCCTCTGCGTTCGACCCTTTGTTCTTTTCTACATTCGACCCTCTATTATACTCATCATCATTCACTCATACTCAATCATCTTTGCACCCTTTTTCCAATCTGTAGTAGTTCAATGCTCTCCATCCTCATATAATAGGCATCTCAACTCTCAATCTTCATTTCTTCGCAAGTACACTCTTAGCCTCTATTTTCAGCATAAACGCTCTTGGTATTTCAGAACAACACAAGCACACTTGGCCTATTCTTAGTAGCACATGCTTGGTAGTGCTTTCCCAAATATCTCTCTAGTTATCTCACCAACTATGCTTATTCCCCCAACTACACAATTGCAAACCTCAGTTTTTTTCCTCTACTACATAATGGTCAATGTTGTCTTTTATATCATCTATAATTCTTGGAAGTGTACTTCAATGCATGGGTGTCCATGCTTCTATTGCATCAAATTTCCTAACCTCTGCAACCACATTAAACATTGGGAAAGGGCTTTGTTCACTCAACCATTATAGGTGCATTAAATTTGGGAATGGGAAATTAAGCATTTCTCCATACTAAGAATCAAATATCAGCCAAATTTTGCATGTTAGGAGTTCCTCCATTAATTGAAACTCATAAATCTAGCATTTTTGTACTTTACACATGGATATTTATTCTTACTAATTTATTCACAGAGATAAGCATGTATCTCAGGAATGGATTTTCTTTGTTTCCTTTTTAAGGCACATAGGAGTCAAGGGAAAACCTACAACATGCAATCAAAACCCACAAATTTTCTAGTATTATGTCCCTGAGCCATATTTATTTCCTCGTAATGTGCAAGTAAGAACGATCTTGGTGGCTTCTCTCTATTTAAGAAAGGTTCCATTAATTATTTTTCACAGTCATGGTCCTTGCTACCTTGACTCAATGATTCTTCACAGTTGTCATTTCCACCAGTTTCCAAATATTTAGCTTCCAACCCATACCTCCTTCGAATTTTTTGCCCAAGAGCTGCAAAAATCAGAGGATTTAACACAAGTGGGAGGAGTTGAAGGGCTAACGATAGCCATCGCCATATATCTGTAGGAATTTACAGGGTAAGTTCCTGAGACTGAACACCAAAGGAAACCGCTCACAAATAGATCACAGATCAATACACCAATATTTTTGACGTGGTTAAAACCCTCAAAGAGGGAAACAGTCCACGGCCTAGGCCAACATGACCACTTCAGGAAATTTATTAATAAAAGAATGAAAATTTACATAAGTTTCTCTCATGAACAGTTAACCTAAAAATGACCCTCCATTCTCTTTAAATAGAAATCATGGACCAATCGGGTGTTAAGCCATGGATCAAGTGTCGGTAATACCGAGGAGAGAATGAACCGTCCTATCACTACATATCGTGACCGTCATATTGTAAGTTACAAAAGTACATAGTAAAGAAACACACTTTACCTAACTCTATACTAGACCAAGTTATACTTAACTATTTCCT
>APFE030022023.1:0-28836 GCA_000404065.3 Pinus taeda
ATTGCCAACTTCAAACTTCAAATTTTCATTGTCACAGTCATATATTGTTTACAAAAAATATCATTATGATATGAAAGAGTCAAGAGTCAAGAGTCAAGAGTCAAGGACTCAAAACTCAACAGTGATGAAAACTAAAGCCTAATGGAAACTAGAAAAGACAAGTAAACTGTAAATCTACATGTGGCCCTTGCCACGAGAGTCTCCAGGAGTATAAGCAGGTCGTGGTGGTCTTCTAGGGGTCTCCCGCACAGGCCGACGACCAGAACTAGAACCTCCACGTGAGGGTGTAGATGGAGGTGGCGATAGCAAAGGAACAAGACTCGGACTCGGAGCTCGAGCACTGCGACCAATAGATGGTGGAGGTGGAGGTGGCATGGCTGCTGCAGCTGCTTCATCTTCATCCCTTATAAGTTCCTCTTCCAGTTCTTCAAGATGTACAATGCCATCCTCCAAATTGTCATCCTCTGGGTGCTTGTCCCAAATTTTAAATGTGGAATCCTCATAAGTCCGCTCACGGTAATGACTCAACAACCTCAAGTTGTAGTGCACATAGACCAAGCTTTCTGCTCAGTTTTCATTGAGTCTGTTCCTTTTCACATTATGTATGTAGCTGTAGGTGCTCCAACACCTCTCCGCAGAAGAAGTATTTACAACCTGTGAAAGAACTTTTTTTGCCAATTTTGGCAAAAGTCCATGCCCGCCATATGTTTCCCACCATGTGAGAGTATCAAATCTATCTCTATCGTCCATTGCATGGAAATTACCATACAAACCAGTGCCACTGAAGTATCTGCCTATTTCGAGGCGCACAGCTGCACATTCCTCCCTGTCAGGTACCAATTTTTCTAATGCTTCCAGATATACTCTAGTTACCTCTGGATCTAAATGGGGTTTGGTCCTAACCCCACCCCCTGCTGCAGGTTGGCCCAACCAAGACGTAGAGTAGTATTTTGGCGTAAGGATATACGCTAAGCAATGTAGTGGAAGATTAAGTCTATTCCATCATTCACACACACAATCGTGAATCAGTTTGTACAAGTTGGGATCTCTGTTATGAACAACATCTTTTATTTGCCCCAACATGGTGTCCATCTGCTCATACACCTCGCCAATCACTGGTTTGTCTGTAATCTGCAAACCAAATCATGTGATAAATGGGCTTGGTGAAATCCAATACTTGCCTCACACTTGTCCAAAACTGACCATCAAGAGCGACCTCCTCCACCAGTTCAAAACCTCGCCTGTCAGCTGCATTTGTAGCCCTTTCCTTTAATACCTGCCAATGTGGACTTGATACCATGCTAGCCAATGACTCTCTTACCTTCAAAAGGCGCCTAAATGTGAGGTAATAGATACCAAATCTGCTCTTCGCAATCTTCAACAGCTCCAATCTCGAGTGACTGCGGAAAAGGCCATGGGTATTGCTATGATTTGTAATAAATTTTATCATTTGTTTCCCTTTCTTGTACAAATCACCAATCCATTTGTATTGTGCATTTTTGTTCTTGACAATATCATGCATCAGAAGGTTCAATGTGTGAACCAAACATCCAGACCAAAATATGTTGGGGTATTTATCCTCAATAATTGCTCCCGCTGCCTTACAATTAGCAGCATTATCAGTGATGACTTGGATGACATTGTATGGCCTAATACGGTCAATTGTTTCAAGTAATGCTTCTGCAATGTTGATGGCGGTCCTGAACTTGTTTGAGTAATCATGTGCAGTTAGAAAGATGGCACCACTAACAAACACAACAAGAACACTTATCAATGGCTTGCCTTTTACATTTGTCCATCCATTAGATACAATGGACACCCCATGGTCAGTCCAAGAACTTGTCATTCTATTCAAAGAAAGTGATTTTTTCTTTTTCATGATCAAGTCCAATGGTTCTTGCCTTGTGATACCCAGGGTTCTTGTATCCTTTAGGGGTATCATTTATGGTAGAAACCATTTCATGCCAATAAGGTGAGCGAAGAACATTGAATGGTATCCCACATGCATAGAGAAACCTGTAAATCTTTGAATCCACATCATTCCTACACCCCTCATCAAGGAACTCTGATATGGTTCTACGCCTTAAAGATGATGACCCTGCATATCCACTGCCTTGGGAGGATGCTGAAGGAGTTCTTTGTGATTGTGAGCTTGGTTCAAAGAAACCCCTTGACTTTTTTGATTTGTATTGGGCTTCCTCCTCTTCCCTTATGTATTTGGCTCTATCCGCCGCTGACACTTCTGGACAAGTTTTGATTCCTATTTGTTTGTCTCCATCCCATGGCCTTTTCCCGCAGAGGTGTTTTCTAGCATAGGTGTATGAACCTGTGTAATCATTGTTGCAATGGGGGCAATGAAATTTAGTGGTTCCACCCCCTCTCCCTGTTTCAACCCTGTTAACATATTTCCACAATGGGGTTTGGTCTTGTTTAGTTTTTTGAGGGTCATGTTCACCCTCCTCCAGGTCCTCCTCACCGGGGTTTTCATCAATTCGACTTTCTCTAGCTTCTTCATCCCCCTCTTCAGTTTGGCCCCTCCGTTTCCTACTCTCCAGCACCATAATAACCATAAAAGGGACCAAGAAGAGGAAAATGCCAAGAAATATAGCCAGGTCCATGGTGTTTGATGTTTGTAGGGTTTTGAATCTGCAAATTAATTGATTGATTGGGATTAATTAATTTAATTTAAATTCATGATTTTTAAACTAAATAAACTAAATAAACTAAATTAAATTAACTAAATTGCTACCTAACTAAATTAAACTAACTAAACTAACTAAATTACTAAGTTACTTACCTCTTTGCAGGCTTGCTCCTTGCTTCTCGGCGCTTGCTCCTTGCTTCTCCTCGCTCCTTTGCTCTTGCTCTCCAAGAAACTCAACTCAATGAAGTGATAATGAATTTTTTTTAGGCCCATTGGGCTTTTAAAACAATTATTTTTTATTTTTATTTATTTATTTATTTTTTCTTTTCGGGTCCGCGGAATTTTTTTCCGCTGGACTGCTCTCGGTGCCGCCCGAAACTCTTCCGGACTTAAAATTTCGCTCTGGGAGCGATCGCTCCTTACATCGCTCCCGAAAATGGCAAGGAGTGCAAATTTTTTTATCGGGAGCGTGCTCCCGACCCTTTCCCGCCTGGAGTGCGGATTGGGAGTGGGTTCGGGGGGGAGGGGCACTCCCCCGCAACATATTTCTCAAGTCTTAGCGTAGGTAGAGACTCTGCAGCTGAGTGTGCAGAGGCCTAGGGTGGAAGTCCGCCGCTGAGTGCGCGGACCCTGCAGCTGTGTATGCAGGGCGAATAGGGTCCGTACTGAACTTGAGATATCAATAAAGAGAATTATTCTGCAATCAAAGTGTATTTTGGCTCTGTTTAATGCATCTGATTATATTATGTTATGATCTGGGTTTACATTATAATGCTTATTTGATGCGCGAATGCATCTAATTATATCTGTTAAATGAACACAAGCAAGAATAAAGGATTACGCGAAGGTAACTGTAAATGCATGGTAGATTAGGTAACCCTTAAGATAACTTGGGAACTTATACAGTAACTCAATCATAGAGGCGCGTAAGTGCCTGGACCTCGGGTTAGCGCTGCATGAAGATCAGTCGAGTACATTCGCGGAGGTACTGAAGGATCGAAGAGAAGGAACATGGATAAGCCTTAAAGGTTTATCGTTCTGCATGAAGGCAGGTTCAAGAAGTATAGATCGACATCACGACCATCTTAGGGTGTGGAAACTTGGTTCTTGCATTCCCCCCATACTGCGTTGGGTGAGACTTCGGTCTGCGCTCCGTGGTCTAATGCTGAAAGGGTCAATAGTGTAGGGATTTGCTTGGTTGACTAACGCTGAACCTGGGTCAGAGCCCATCAAGCCAATAGTTGAAGATCTGAGTTTGTGTTGGAGATGAATCAAATCTGTGAGGAGATTGAAATTAAATACCATGTGTTGCCCCAAGACATCCATGTCAAGTTTGTTGATTCTTTCACAAACCAGATTCCCTTTCTATACCAACATGTGAAGTTTTGGAAAACTAATATTCCACCTGTCTTGCAATCCTATCCTCTACCATTTACACTATCTGTCAGCTTAATGGCAGTTCCCAATATATATATATATATATATATAGAGAGAGAGAGAGAGAGAGAGAGTACTCGAGCAGTCAGTGAGGGTTGCCATTCATTTTATGCCTGTTAGCTAATTGTTGTTCCCAACATGATTTGTATTTGTGTATGCGTGTTGCAATATGATATTTAACAAGGACCTATTATGCATGATGGTTAGTTGCCCCTATCCAATTTGATCTGGTTACAATTAATGTTGTTTGTGTGAAAAATGTTCAATGGAAATGTTAGTGTACTGCAGTTTCTTTTGGCATTTCAATACCCATAAACAGTATCAAAATTGGATATGCAGGCAATGCTGGAGGAAGGGTGCCAGAAAGAGATACATTTTAGACAGGAGGTTCTGCTAACTGAGTACAATATTAACCCAGATATAGACAAACTGCATATGTTTATATATGTAATGTGTGACAGATTGACTATTGAAATGCTTGTTTTATCACTAGTACCGTGCATAAGATGTGGTTCACAATTTGTGGTCTGGAAGCAGCCTAACTTCAGTATGCTACTATTTAGGATACGTAATAAACATTCAATAGTCACGTTTCAATTTATTGGTTCAATTGTTGATTTTCTTCTACAACTAATGAATTCTCTTTATTAGAATACAATGTTGTTGCTATTTTGTGCGCACATATCTTTTTGCAAGGGGAGTTATTAGTCTAGTTGAAAATAACTCAATGCAATTCTAAATTATTTAGATATAAGGTGGCAAGTAATAATGCACAATGATATAGAATTGCAATAATGAATTGGTACTAAGCCACCAATAATATTTGATCTTTAAAGGATGAAGAAAGGAAGATAGAAAAGGCAAGCAGTCGTTTGATATTGTCTGATGTGGCCATTTTCAAATGCAGAGTCAGCACAAGCCCAGTCAACAAGGAATGTTGGCCCCACGTTTGCATAACTGCCTAGCCAATGGAGGAGTAGTTGGCCAATGATTTCCCAGGCCAAGGGAAAAATGCAGGGAAGAGAGAAACAAGGCCATTTGTCTTCTAGCAAAAAGAAAAATAGAGGGGATTCACAGCCTCTTTTTTGTAGGAGATTTGAGACTCTTTTGTATGCAGTCACAGTAAATAACTGTACATGGGAGAGTACCCATTGTTACCCTTTAATAAAACAATGGATTTGTTTGGCAGTGCCATTTTTTTTCATCCCAGGAGGGTTTTATCCAAAAATCCGTGTTTTAATGCGTGCATCCTATATTTCTGTGTTTGTTCTCATTTCAGTGATAATGGTATTTCTGTGTGCATACTGTTAATTTTTTTCCTATCCTCTTTATGAAATTGATTTACAGAAGGGGGATATGCAACGACTGTATTTGTGAGTCACTATTGATGTTGATGGCAAAATAGAAGTGAATTCACTGGCTCTGTTTGCTCATAAATAGATTTAGAGACACCTCATAGAAAACCCCACAATAAAGAAATATACATAGAGATTTACCCGGGTAATCCAAATGGGAAAACCAACATTTGGTGGGGGGTTTTATTAGGCTGAGGAAATTGTTACAATGGTGAGCTATGCACTACAAGGTATTTTTTTGGGATGAGATTTCACCAATTGGCTATTTTTAGCCATTTTTCCAAAAAGTATATGTTTGTCAATTAATCATTTTTTATTTAAAAATTCACTCATTTACTACATAAAATATGATTACATTGATAATATGAATTTTTAACTTTGGATGTTTCGGAAACTCTACACAGTTTACTTACAGAAGAACTGCATCAACAACATAATGACTAACTGTGAAAACCTGCACATTTTGTAAGTTATGTTTTTTTATTGAATATTTGTCTACAAATCTATATGTAATATTTTTTCAAACCAAAATAGTTGCCTAGAATATGATACATACGTATAATATTTGAATCCTTGAAAAATAACTTGGTGCACTCTCAATTGAGACTATGATGCAATCTTACTCATTGACACATTTCTGTAGGTTGTTTTGCCTTAGAGATAGAGTGTGATTTTTGAATAGAATTTTTCTTCCAAGTCCCTCATGCTTTGCTACTATTGTGATTCTCATTTCCACTCCAACTCTGTTCTTTGTTGAATGTCCTTCTCCATAGCCTTCACATTTAATCGGTTATCTTGGAAGGCCAACCATCACAGTGATTTGTCTCATCCAAGATTTTTTTGGACTATTCACTCAACTTTACAAAATAATAAATACTTATTACAATGTTTTGCAAAGAGATTCTAATTAGGATCCAATTATGATCACACCTCCCCATTTGCAAGCTTTTGGTCCCCAAAAGCCTCAACCCCTTTCTCTTCTTCTTCTTCTACATTTTTGTACCTATCTCCTCTGTTGCCATCGAGTAATCTTCAACAGGTCTCTAAGAAAGGGTGCTTTTGTTGCAGGATGGAAGAGAAGAATTGAATAGGGGCTACCTTTGGCATGAGCCTATTGCCCAGACTCCAACTCATGGCCAAAGATGATATTCTTTGTTGCAATATGTTGCTGGACAACCATTGCTTATTGGGCTGCAGGTGCAAGCAACTCTCCTTTCTCTTCGACCTTGACTCTCCAAGCTTTCTTCTTTGCTGTTTGGTTATTGGGATGGAGTTTTGGATGAGGCCACCGACATTTGGCCTTTCAATGTCCATTTAATCTTTAGTATTGGCAATATTCCTACATGCATTGCTTGGCTTTCTAGAGTGCCAACAATTTTGTGCCTTATGACCTATTTTCTTGCAACAAAAAGAAACCAAAAAAGCTTTCTATACCTTTTTGGTTTTGTGATGATGCTTGCTAGTTTGGTTGCTTGGTTCCCCAAATGATGGAATAGTTTTGGGTGGTAGAATCATCCATTTGCTGCACCCTTCCCAGCCTAGATTTGAGACATGGTTTGTTGCCTACTCCTTTTTGAGCTGCCTTTTCCTCATTGGGAATGGATTCTTTTTTGGTTCCTCTTGCTTGACAAAGGTGGTTTAAGTTGAACTTGTGCTCGTTTCTTGTCCACCAAATCCCAGTCCTCCATACTTGGGCTTTTGTTGGGCTACAACAAGAATCACAGTTCCTTGGCCTTTTATGCCTAGCGCTTGACCCCTGTAGCTCATTTGCATCGACAACTTGGAATTGATGCCTCAAGTGTGTTTTTTGAATTCACTAAAGGGATCTTGAGGAAGGATCTTGGAAGGTGAGTTGACCATGCTTGGATTTGTCATGGTTTTGGCTTCCACAATGGCAATGAAAGGGGATTGCTTGGTCTCTTGAACAACTCCTTGTAGCTTCTTCAGTGCCTTTTCTTTTGCTGTCAAATCTCTGTATTTGGTGAACCTCTGTTCTTGTCAATTATTCAACTGAGTGAATTTCCCTGACAATTGCAAGATTTGCAATCTGTTTTTGTCTTTGCCCATATAGTGGTGAAGGAGTCTTGGTGTTTATCAAATTTTTTCCTAGCTCGTTTGATTTCTACCACCAATACTGATTTTCCTCTTAGATTTGCTTGTTGAAGTTTCTTAACTCTTTCAACTTTTCCTTCTTTAAAGCTTTTGCCCATTGCAACTACTTCAAGGTCTTCAACGAAATTTCTCTGAAACCATAATATCTGTAAATTGTAGGCCTATGGGTTGTTGATTTCACCCACATGGATACTCTACAAAATAAAAATAATTCAATGTTTGCATTCAAACAATCAATTGTTGATGCAGGCCCTATTACGCTATTCCTGTTTTTGGAACTGTTCCACTGCACTGTCCATTGAGCATGGATTGGAATCCTTTTTCTTTTGGTATTGCCAAAACCAATACTCCACCAAGGACACAAATTAAGCTTGCAAGTAGATTTGCAAATCCAGATCGCTGTGATAAATGGACATTGCATTCAGTGTTTAATTTGTATGCCATACATCACTCCTAATCTATTGGCAAATTGGGTTTATATGCTCATAAATTGGCACAACTCAGCTTTGTGTCAACTACATGTTCTGCACGTACTTTATTAATGATCCAGCTCTATCCAGGGAAACAAACATATTAACAATCCAACCAACAAATTGATATACAGGCAATCCTCTTCCACTCTTATAATTAAGAATGGGTTTATAGTTGTCTACTTATACACATAACAGTTCACAATCAACAAATTGACCCACGAAGGAATTATCCACGAAGGAGTTAAGAGAACCACTATCAAGATTGCCTAATCACACGTGGTTGGAAAAAATAATCCAATTGTTGTTGGTTGTTGGCTGTTGTTGACTTTACAAGATGCACGGATTGGATGTATTCCATGGTAGCTATTCATTTAACAAGAATTCAATTCCTGTGGTCACTGAACATTGCGCTCAAGGGTAAATAAGCAATGGGAATTTAAGGAATTGATTTCCAGTGTCCTAGCAATTTAAGTGATGGAGTTCCCATTGTTTACACAAAGTACACAATGATTGTTGTTCGACAGACCAATTAATTCACTAAACTGACAGCAGTGCTGCATGTGGGTCTTTGTGCAATGAACGCAACAAGGTGATATATTGAAGCCAATATATAATTACAACTCAATTCGTTGCTCTTCTATTTCTCAATTGAGTCATGGCACAAAAAGAAATTGATTTGCTGAAGGAGAATATATAATGATTGTATTGGTGATTAGCTACTGATTCTTGTGGCAACACAGAAGTGAATTCACTAGCTTTATGTGCTCATAAAAGAAAATACTTTAACCAGATATAGAGGTACTTATACAAAACCTACAATGAAGAAGAATTTATAGAGATTAGAAAACCAAATATCTGTTGGGGCAGTTTATTAGGATGAGAAATTGATACAATGGTAAGCTATGCACTCTACACTGACATTATGATGCAATATTACTCACTGGCACATCTCCACATTGTTTTGGCTTAGAGACGACATTTGATCTTTAAATGGGCTTCTTCTTCCGAGTCCCTCATGCTCTGCTTTTTCATTTCCTTTCCAGCAGTTTTCTCTGTCGAATGATTTTCTTCTCTGCAGCCTTATATTTAATGTGCTGTCGTGGAAGGTCAACCATCATAATGGTTCATTTCATTTTCCAAGAATTTTTTGACTATTCACTCAAATTTGCAAAGTAATTAAATACTCACTATAAAATTTTACAAACGCATATTTTAATAGGATCCAAATTGGATCAATTATCAATTTCCTAGATTGTACTCTGCTCTTCCTTCTTCGCTCATTTGATATTCCTTCTGTTTGTACAATAAAACAAGAGCTGAACTTATGATTTGATACCAATCGTATTGTGTTTACTTAGAACCTTGAGTCCATGTGACAACTTTATTAGCCTCATAAGCTAGTTGTCCCTTTACTTACAAGTCTAATGACCTTAAATTGTTTATGTTCCCTGCCTGTTTCTCAATACCCCAAATTTGGTAGTAATAACATCATCTGAACTCTTACATGTTTTGCACGATAACATAGGCAATTTCAATACATTGCACGTTTCCTTAACAGGAGCATGCAATCAAAGCGAATTCTACGTCGAAAACGGCTAAAGTGTAGTTTATGAATTGTGTATATGGAGTTAATACTCTTGTTAACTTGTTCTCTGGATTGGTCCAGGAAAACTATATGATATACGAAGGAAATTAGCATGTTAAACCCGACAGTGTACTCAAGAACTCAATTAGACGATAATGAGTTATTAGTGATGGGTTGATTCATCAAGATGGGATGTTGTCACAACATATAATGATCAATTATCAGATTCGTTGTTGGTTGTGTTCTCTAAAAAAGTTAATCATTTATAAACTTGCATCTTGCGTTAGCTATGGAACCTAAATCTCTAGGATGTATATTCTAGGCTACTGGGAGAATAAGCTATGCAATTTCTGTGTGGAATGAAGATTAGCAAAAGCAATTCTATGGTAAAATGGAAAACGCTCTTGAATAAGAGTCTTAAGTATCAAGTGAACATTACCTTAAATGCTATATTTGGTAGCCTGCATAACTTAATCGAATTGCTACAATGACATTGTAGCTTATGACGTTGAGTTTAAATGCTATGTGGGCAGCTTGATATGTTGAGTTTAATGCTATATTTTGTGGCTTCTTGGTTTAGTTTAAACGCTGTGGTTGGAAGCTAGAACGTTGAGTATGATTGTTTTGATTGGTATTTTGAATTGTGGGCTGAAGTGTGGGTCTCTTCAACGTTATCGAATCTTAAAGTCTCGGGCCATCACATTGTGTTTCCAAGTAAGGTTATGTGTTGATTTTCTATCTCCTTAAGGCTTTCCAGCTATGTTTTTTTTTTTTTCCTTTCTGAAAGCATATCTTTAATTCAGGGAAACCTATTTTTATTCTTTTCTTTACTGTTTAAAACTTCTCTATATTAAATCAGATTCTATAAAAGCGGTTGTATGATTGCATCCATTATGGAGATTGTGCTGTTGTATCCATTATGGCAAAGAAATCTAGGTAATATTTCTTACACCTTTCATTTTGAGTTTATTTTAAATCCACAGTAACCAAAAGTTTTAATAATCGTTTTTTTGGTACAAATAAATAATTTCTCCAATATTATTACAAATTTTTGAATGTTACACACTTTTGGATTACATGCAAAATATTAGAGATTGGATGCTATGATTTTTTCATAAAAGCATCCTTGAAGTTTATTATGTATATATATCTCTTGTTGGATATTTTTGTTGTTGCTAGGTTATGTGAGTCATGAGATAACTGGCATGCCTAACCCATAGCTTGAGTAGCGTTTGTTGAAAAGTGTAACTAGCTCTGGTCTTCATAATGACACATGTAATTATGATTTTATGTAATTGATGTAAAGAGGAAAATAAAATTATTTTTGTAATGCTTGAGTCACGGGTTTCATGCTCAAGGAATTTTATTTTTAGTTAAGGTTCCTATTGTGAGTTTTTAGGATTGGTCATCGTGTCGTAAAGGACATTAAGTCCATGTCAAAATTTGAAGACCCATTTGGGCATATTACACATTGTAAAATTGAAGTTAAACGTGTCACAAACCCACCAAGACCTTGTCACAAGCTATACCTCAAGTCGACTTTCAAAAGGAGAAAGAGATATCTCTAGAAGGGCAAGTCGGCCTACCCCTTGGCTCATGTCGAATTATTTCTAGAGGCAGATCACTATATATTGAAGGATCTCGACCTCCATTTGGACACATTCTCAATCAAACAAGGAAGATAGAAAGATAGGTGCGAAGATAACAAGAAGTAGTCCCATCACCAAGCGAAGGAAGAAGGATCATCATCGAGCTTGTTTTCTGATCTATTTTTGGGTTGATACTCTCCACACGTGCAAAGATCTAGTACTATCTATTGCAGGAAGGACCGAGGTATCACAATCATGTTAAGAGGGCAGTTTAAAGGAGAAAACAAGTTAACCCTTAAGCCGAGTTAAGAAGAAAGTGTCTCCATTTGAAGCAAAGGAAATCGAGGAACAAAATTTCTCATTTGCTGCAACTAGGGTTTCTGAAGAGGCCAAAAGGTTGCAGGGCTATTTCAAGAAGTTGAAATTTGAAGTATAGCCGAGAAAGAGGGAGAAGTCAGTAGTCTGACCATCGTTGACTAGTGGAAGAGGATGAAGTCTTGTGACTTGGTCTTGGAGAGGTTAATAGGTCAAGGCTCTTGGTCTTGGTATTCATCAATTGAAGTCTTTATAATAAGAAGATTTCGTTTTGGGTTTTCCTCTCAAGTTGGAGAGGTTTTGGCCTTAGATGATTGCCTACATTCCGTGTCTCTTGTCTCTTTATTGTTTATGCTATGGTGGCTGTTTGACGAAGAAGAACTCTATAATAATCTAAGTAAAGAAAAGATCCTAATCTCAATAAGTAAAAAGCATTCACGAGCAATTATCTTCAGAGAGAAATCTCCTAATCGTAATGCCCTAGATTTCTGAACATGGTATCAAAGCTAAGGTGACAAAATCAAGGAAAGGACATCTCATCAAGTGACACTCAAGCATTCAAGGACCAAATCTCGATAAGGGCACCAAAGCAAATCTAGAAGATCGTCTACCTAGATCAAAGAAATAAGTCTACACCGAAAGAAGTCTTGGGATCCTCAAGTTACCATCTAAAGACCACAAAGACCCTACTCAAGTTGAAGAAATCTAAAAATCAAAGTAACTTGAAGTCTATTCATCCAAGAGAAGCAAGATCAAGGACGTTGTCATCACCATCAAAAGTTCTAAGGCAATCTCTCTCTCGTTGAAGCAAGGACCTCCTTATCCTTGAAGAAGATCACCCAAGAAGCATCAAGACATCATCACGAAGTTATCAATCATAATCAACTGTGAGATCAAGTTGAAGAGTTCATCTTCACTTGACAAGTAAGTACCTTTATTTCTATAATTAATTCTAGTAAAATGACTTCATTTTGCAAGGAGATCACCAAGTTGGTTGGGCCATCAAACTTCCTTGCATGAAAAAGGAGGATAGACATAGTCCTTGAAGAAAATGAAGTTATTGATCATGTCAATGAAAAAGTCTCCAAACCATCTAAAAGACAAGCACTATCTGAATATATGGAAAATGATTGAATGGCTCAAAGGATTATTATGGAGTCCGTCAAAGACTCTCATTCTCTATATAACAGAGCTGTGGACATCAAAAGAGATATATGATAAGCTAGTAGAAATATTATATGAAAGCACAATAAGAAAGATCATATCACTAAGATCTGATCTATACAAATTGAAAGTATCAAAGGATGAAAGGATATCTACATCTCTCTCAAAAGCATCTCAAATAAGAATTCAACTTCAAGATCTAGGAGAGATGATATCTGTTAAAGAAATGATCACCATTGTTCTAAATGTACTAATTTATGAACAAGGTAACCTCGTATCAAATGCCCGTGAGGAAAAGAAAGCTATCCCATTCAATAATTTTTGGTCTCTATGCAAGGTAGAAGAAGACAGGTTGAAGGCAAAAAGTGTTGAAGGATCAAACATTTACTAAAAGGAAAGGGAAGTTCAGGAAGCTTAGTTCTCAGGAAAATATGTCTAAGATTCAATGCTATGAATGTCAAGAATATGGGCATTACAATAGAGATTGTCCTAAGCTTAAGAAGGAAAATAACAAAAGAGGAAGAGAAGAAGCCCATATCACCGAAGAAGTGGAGGAAGTTGGAAAGAAGAAATCCAAAAAAGAGGAAGTAAAAGATCTCCACTATGATTGAGATAGTCTTCCTCACCTAGTTCTTTTCAAGTTTTCTGTTGTAAGATATGGCTATCATGAGTTTCTAAGGAGCATGATAGGATGCATCATGGCATCATGGAAACATTGAAAGCAAGAGCTCGTGACATCATCATAGAAGAGCATGAAAGACAGCTGAAATACAAGTCTATGGCAATCACCTATGAAAGGATATAAATCTTAGTAACCTCATGAGAAGCATAAGTGATACTTATGGAAAAGAAAAAAGTCATCTAGTACAAAGCTCATCATAGATAAGTCAAAAGGAACATTTGCTGGATGAGGTTACTTAAGATCCTCTATTGGAATCTTCATTGGAAGATTCACTGTTTAAAAGGAAGCAAGGGTTTCATCAAGAATTCCAACTTGTGGGAATTCATGGGATTATGGTATGATGTCAAAAGAAATAAAACACATCAAGGAATTGAAGATCTTTCAGTCAAGGAAGCCACTAAAGATAGTCTAAGATAACATTAAAGAAAATGAGGTATGTATGCTTATATTTGGTAAAATAGGTAACATGGATAAATGCTCTATTTCAAAAGCATAATCAAAAGAAGAGGATCTCCTCCTTTTGGAAGGATGCAGGAAGGCATGGGTCACACATTGAGTAACTGAAGCCAACATAATATGTCCTCGTATGAAATATGAGGTGGTTGACAATAGTTGCAGGAACTTTGATTAGAAGTTCCTAGAAAGAAAATGTGTAAAGGAAGAGATCATGAAAAGTGTAACCATTGAAAAAGGCAATCAACATCCAAGGACTAAAGATTTGACTATGAAATCTCCATGAAATATATGAAGAATCTAATGAAGTCTGAAAAAGAAAGCGACCCTTGACAATATATACCATTTTGGAGATGTGTCAATGTGTATGCAAGATGCTGATGCAAACTAGAAGATGTCATGATGAAAGACCATCACAAAAGTAATTTTGATTTAATGTTCGTTTCTTATTTTTGAATAATATATGGATGGGCTTATGCAAGGTTGCCAAGGGAAGAGCTATGGATGTCTTCCAACACTGATGACCATGTAGCTGGATGAAAGATCCTTAAGAAAACATGGCATGAAGAAGGCAACAAAGCATGAAGGAGGACCAAATATGGACTAATGAATCACTTTCCAATGAAAGGAATGATGACATGCCTGACTCTAGGATGAAAGTGATGGATTTTCTGAGCCCTACGAAGAAGTCTTGAAAAATGTAGACTCTATGATAAAGAAAAAAATTCATGACGTCAAAGGAAGGAGTTCTACAAGCAGCTGGTTATCCCATGTTCCCCACTTGAAGAGCTACTAAAAACAAGTCCCTAGTCAGGAGGGAGCTTGGTGAAGTCCCTAGTTAGGAGGGAGCTTGGGTACATTCTTGTTTATAGGAATGGGTACATTCCTTCAGTGGAATGTGTATGTCCTCCCTATATTGAGAGGGAGAGATAGACACATCATTCTTTTCTTCACTTGGGAAGACATAATGGAGGATTGGATAAACGTCTGGTATCCAATACTCTTTGAGGATGAGTTAGGGCATCCAAGATAAGAGTAGTCATAGAGGACTGATATTCTCTGAGGACTGGGAATCCAAGATAAGAATAGTCCTGGTGGAACACACTATGAGAACCGGGGTAGGGTGTGTTCCCAGAGAGACAATGATGTGGGTGTCTATACATAATTGGTCTCGCCAACATTGAGCTCTAATCTTGTGGAGATATAGAGTTGTTAGTCAAGGTCTTGCTATGTGACAATGCTAGTTGATATGATGCTATACAGATGGGTTACCAATCCCACTCTTATTATGAGAATTCTTCAGATTGAGAATGTCCAAGTACTTTGTATGGATTATGAATACCTCCCTAGTTAAGAGAGAGTGTTGAAAAGTGTAACTAAGTTCGGTCTTCATAATGGCATGTGTAATAATGATTTTATGTAATTGATGTAAAGAAGAAAATAAAATTATTTTTGTAATGCTTGAGTCACAGGTTTCATGCTCAAGGAAATTTATTTTTAGTTAAGGCTCCCATTGCGAGTCATGTCATTAAGTTCATTGAGTCAATGTCAAAGTTTAAAGACCCATTTGGGCATATTATACATTGTAAAATTAAAGTGAAATGTGTCATAAACCCTCCAAGACCTTGTCACAAGCTATACCTCAATTCAACTTTCAAAAGGAGAAAGATATGTCTCAAGAAGCGCAAGTCAACCTACCACTTGGCTCATGTTGGCTTATTTCTACAGGCAGATCACTATATATTGAAGGATCTCGACCTCCATTTGGACACATTCTCGATCAAGCAAGGAAGATAGAAAGATATGTGCGAAGATCACAAGAAGAAGTTCCATCACCAAGCGAAGGAAGAAGGATCACCACTGAGCTTGTTTTATGATCTATTTTTGGGTTGATACTCTCCACATGTGCGAAGATCTAGTATTATCTACTACAAGAAGGACCGAGGTATCACAATAATGTTAAGAGGGCAGTTTTCAGGAGAAAACAAGTTGACCCTTAAGCCGAGTTCAAGAAGAAAATGTCTCCATTTGAAGCGAAAGAAATTGAGGAACAAAATTTCTCTCATTTGCTGCAACTAGGGTTTTTGAAGAGACTGAAAGGTTGCAGGTTTGTTTCAAGAAGTTGAAATTTGAAGTATAGTCGAGAAAGAGGGAGAAGTCGATAATTTGACCATCGTTGACTAGTGGAAGAGGAGGAATCCTTGTGACTTGGTCTTGGAGAGGTTAATAGGTCAAGGGTCTTGGTCTTGGTATTTGTCAATTGAAGTCTCTATAAGAAGAAGAATTCATTTTGGGTTTTCCTCTCAAGTTGGAGAGGTTTTGGCCCTGGTTGAGTGCCTACATTTTGTGTCTCTTGTCTCTTTATTGTTTATGCTATGGTAGCTGTTTGATGAAGAACTCTATAATAATCTACGTAAAGAAAAAATCCTAATATAAAGTAGTAAAAAACATTCACAAGCAGTTATCATTAGAGAGAAATCTCCTAATCCTAATGCCCTAGATTTATCAATTGTGTTGACTAAGGGGCACTTAAGTTGTCAAAATAACTCGGGGATTGCACTCGACCTAGGCCACACCAACCCCTAACATCACTGGATTTTTGCTTTTGAACTATTGATCTTTATACCACAGAGTGCCTTAACAGAACACCTTATCATTGTATTACTTGTTGGAATTTTCATACTACAAAAGATAGTAGATTATTCCTATATAAGAAGATTCATATTTGTAATTTTATTTTGTTTGCAAATTATGCTAATAAGGCCCTCAACACTTATATGGCCCTCCAATGTCATACCATACATAATTGGTGCATTATGAATTTGTATTTGTGATTATTGGAAAGATTTTGAAAAGCCCAAATTTATTTTCATATTTTATCTTCTTCATATTTGGTAAGTGCACACCACCTTGATAATTAGGTTTTTATCATTATTATTCATTAAAAATATTCCTACTGTTTATTGGTTTAAAATATGATGGTCATTTAGATCCCATTAAATTGGCATAACTATCTTGTATGGTAGATTTGGGTAATATTTTTATTTTCTTTTTTAAAGTATTTTTTCAAAATACAGGGTTAGAACTAGTTGGATGTATATTTTTGCTAAGTTATGGTTACCATGATATCATTTTCTTTTGTTGTAGGCTCTAACTAACTATCCAGGTTAGAAACTCAATCCCAAAATCTTTTACTTAGCAAGAGTTACGATAATATGTTATTAGAAATCCTCGCATGTGATAGCGTCCTGTAGTTTGGGGGATTGTTCTTTCATCTGATAAGTGTGCAAGCCCTTGCTTAGATTTGAAAAAGAAGAAAAAAGAATAAAAATATGTTATTGGAAACCCCCCCCGCCCCCCTTGCACTGCATTAAAAACTTAGTTAATGAAAGTATTCTTGAGTTGATGTGTTGTCCCAAAGGTCAACATTATTTCACATCCTCACCGAGTATCTCATTGAAATAAAGTTTGACAAATTGCAATAGCTCTTTGGGATGACCAAAATAATTACTAAAGGAGCTTAAGGTTGATATAATAATGCCTTCACCATTTCATACTCCATCCCCCATAGCCAGAGTTGAGAGGGGGTGTAAAAAAGTATCACCAAATTGTAATATTGTTATGAAATAATTGTTAGAAAAGTGTAAATGACAGTATTGTCAATATCATGTTAAAATTTAATGCAAAGTTGTAAAGGATACAAAGCTACTAAGATGTATACAAGTTAAAATTCTACCTTATATTTCATTTTTGCTCCATGATTCTCCTTGTAAAAAGGTACATTGTCCTAGTTGTGAATCATTGAATAGTGTGGATACTTCATCATCCATGGAGTATCATTGTAATTAAACGTTTAAGTGCAATTTCTTCCTTCTGAGGCTTTATTCACTATAAATTTTGGTGTTCTTATTTCTTGTAGTTGAGTCCATTCTCTTTTATTTTTTATTTTCTATGTTTTCTCACAATATTGGAACATAATTTTTAAATTCCAACAAGATGTTGTTTTTATCTCATATTATATACTTTTTCACTATAAATCTTGTTGAACTATAGAATCTACCTACAATTATGATCATGGTTATTTTCGGTATGTATCATTGCTCTATCTTATTATATTTTTTTCACAATAAAGCTTGTTGAACTATGAAATTCACCTATAAATATGGTTACGATGTTGGTTATTTTTGACATGTATCATTGTTTCGACTAGGTGCAACTAATAACACTATATGACTATTTTGATCTTCTCTTCCTACATGTGTAATTTTTTTTAGTTTAGATGTATACATGGTTTGTAATTGTCAACCATTATTTTGTTACTCCCATATATGAGAGACATTCTCGACAAAGATATCTTGTCATACATGTTGATGTAATGGTTCTTCATTGACCTAAATATAATATAAATGTTCTTGTTTTTATTTATTTTTCTTCCAAAAAATGTTGTCATCATTCAATAATAGTACCACAGATAATGTGACTAATTGGGAGGATTAATCTAGGCGGAGCAAAAACAAGCTAGATATTTGACAATATTTGAGAAACAAGTAATTTTGATGGGACAAGGGGTTTAGGCTAAATTTTAGGGGTTGGTTATTTTTTAATGATCTCATGTGAAGAAAGTCATTTTTATCAAATAATGTATTGTTTTATTCTATAATAGCTAGCAATATGTACCCCAAAGTAGAACATTTAATGTTGTATATGCTAGGATGTATACCATTTGATCTAAATATGCTTTAGGTCGATTGTCACATATCCCAACATATACAACACTAAATTTTATGCTGCGGGGTGGGTATTGTTTACACTATATGATAGGAAGAATGCATTTTTTAATCTTTAGTATCTTTTTTTGTTTATTTATTCCAAATAAGGAAATGTACACCATAAATGTTTATTCCCATGTAAGAGAAGGGGAAGCACAAATTTGAGGAAGGAAATTCTTCCTTTCCATGTCCTGTAGTTGTGTGCTTGCATTTGTTAGTGTTAGAGCCTCAATTTGGCCCCGTTCTTGTCTTCTTGTAAGTCAAGCACTACACATGCGTCTACATATAACTACTTTGGGTTCTTGGCCAAATTATTCTTTTATAACCCACATTTGCAATCGTGTTTGATGTCACCCTTACTTATCTTAAAGTTTGTGTACAACTACATCCAAATTTGCATTAGTTATATATCTATGAACTTGTTTTTGTTTAAAACTCTACTTCCATATCAAAGTTTGACATCACTTGGATTTCCCTAACTTATCTTAAAGTTTGTCTACAACTACACCCAACTTTGCATTAGTTATATATCTATGAACTTGTCTTTGTCTAAAACTCTACTTCCTTATCCAAGTTTGACATCACTTGGATTTCCTTCATTATTAGCATCTGTATCCCATTGCTGAACTTGGTTTTCATCCCTATATTCTTCATATTCTTCAAAGTTTCTCTTATATAAGAATTGTATGAACAATATATTCTTGGGTAGTATGTTGAACTTGGTTTTCATCCCTATTTTCATCAAAGTTTCTCTTAGGTTGGAATTTTGTGAACAATATATTATTGGGTAGTTCACAAAATAAGCTATGCATTTGGAACTTCTATTTGCCATGTTAGAAATGGGAGGTCCCACTTTTAATGTTTGAAGTTATTCCTTGCAATTGTGTGATTAATTAATACATTGTCTAGTGTAAAATTGCTTAGCCTAATCACTACATGAAATATGTGGAATTCTTAGGCTAAGTTTGTCCATGGCTATATAAAACCCATTAAGATCTAAGGGGTCCTTATGCTAATCCAAGTAGTTGTGTAAGTTTTATGGGGTGCACATTAAATTCAAATGAAGTTTGAATAAGACAAGCTCAAGCCTATGAGTGAACACACCACTATTTATATTGAAACCAGCAATCATACAAGTTATCTTTGAGAAGTATCTCAATTGAGCATTAGAAAACATGTGACACTTGCGATTTCCACCTACTAAAGAGAAACCTGCAATTTGATGGTTATATGCTCATAATTTGACCAAACATAATATGAATTAATTTAGTTTGAACCATTAAAATAGTCTTAGAGGGAACTTCAACATGGAATCATAAAATCATGAAATTGAATCTAGGAGGATGGTCCTAATAATATAGTGGAAAATGGAGGTTTATAGCTAAGCCAAGGATAGACAAAGTCTCCTCAAAATTTCATCAAATACAAAACTAATTGATTTATCATTGTTTAAACACTCCAACCACTAAATTGATGTGACACATGATTAGAAACCAATATGCTTTATGCATTACCATTGAGAAGCCATAATTGTGGGTGCTCTTATTTTCCAATGCAACAATGTAACATCATTGAAATATGGTTAATGAAAATAGTTATAGTTATGAGTTTGATTGTTAGTCAATACTACTGCATATAAAACCATGTTTCACTTGAGTGCAATTTGAGCTCAACATTCATAGCATTGGTTAGGAAGTACTTGCAAAGGCACATTGAATATCTAAGGTATACCCATGCAAAAGGTGGGCATACTAAAGCATGTAGTAGTGGTAAGGGTGGATAAAGGTACCATGGTAATACCAAAGCATGAAAGATACATGGCATACATAATAAATATTTTATTGAGTGGAAAGAAATAGATATAAGAATGAGAAGAAAGGGTTGGTCTTATTGAATAATATAAAACAATAGACATGGTAACTTTGATTATGTTATGGTTTGACTTTAGGTATTGGGACATAGTGGGAAAGTTGCCTTAATTTGGGGTCAAAAAACATACCACCAATATTGAATTTATGATCATGCAAACAAGTAACTTTGATGCCTCAAAACACTCCTGGAAGGTTTCAGACCCCATTTTGCCAAACTGGGTCCTGTCGAGTCCTCCACTTTTTCCACTCTAAATGCATTGAGATGGATGAAAAAAAATATAATGATCCAATCCGCATCAAATAAAGAAGTTATAGTGCAAAATTAGTTTCCATGGAACTCGTTAAAAAACCGTGCTTTAATTCTTTTGATATAATTTTATACTTCTATAGCTTGCTCCTCACATAAGTTGCCTAATAGCTTTTCGATCCACTCAATGTGTAGGTTTTTTCTTCCCCTGTTTGTTAATTATAAAGTTAGTTGACCATCAAGTTCTATTTTTTGCATTAGTAATTTGGTCGAGGTATTCCTTTATTTTAGTAGGAACTGCTTCAATAAACTTTTCATGCACTTCCATGAAGAAGTGCGCTTTAGCTTCTGCAATCAACAATCTGTTCCTCCTTGCATAATCCTTCAGGTAATTATTGATTTTTGATTTCCAACACTCTTGTATCTCTTCGAAAGTTAAGATTTATGCATGCATAATATGTATACTTGGGTCCTATACTACCGACAACAAAATTGATGTTGTAACCTGGCGAAAAGTATGCATTGGTTACCAATAGGAAGGAAAAACAAGTAAGCTACATAATCATATGAAACACATGGAAGAGTAAAGAGACACAAAGTAGTGGAGAGCAAACAAATCAAAACTTTATATTATATATCCTCAACAATCAATCAGGACTAGTATTCGAGTACAAGCACACACACACAAACACACACATATCCTGAATATCCAGCTACAACACTTTAATTTTTTGTATCGAATTTACTAGACCGACTGGACTAAGGAGTCAACTGACGTATAATATAATATTTTGTGTGTCAAATCGACTGGGCTAGTCGACTGAGTTAACTGGGCCCTTCAAAAACAACCCTATTTTAAGAGGGGATTATATAGCAACTATGTAATCATTAAGATATATTTAAAAAAAATCTTGTTGGTTTTCTTAGTTTTGGGTTTTTAGGATAAAATATGTGTTAATGCATGTGTTTTCTATGAATAATGAGAATCTATTTGAAAGAATTATTTGTGGAGGGTTAAAACCAACATTTGGTTTCAGAAATACTTTGCCTTAAAGGGGATGCCTTTGTAGAACTTGTTATAGTGGTATATTTGCAGAAGTAATTCTTGCAATGAAATAGAAATGATGAGAAGTTCAAAGATAGAGATCGAGAAATTCAAAGGGAAAATATTTCAGCTATGGAATCTCAAAATGGAATATTTGTCGGTGGACAAAGATCATTGGATCACTGTGGATATGGGTACTGCACCAACAAAGATGTCAACAAAAGGATGGACCAATTTGGATCGAAAGGAAAAGAGCATAATACGATAAGCGATGACAACCTAGCAACGACATTTTCTAATGCATCTGCAGTTTCATTACACATTCTAGGAACATATACAATATTAAAAGCTTGGAGTTGAGAATTAAACACCATACCTCTTGTTGATAACTTTTTAAATTAGGTGACACATAGTGTATAGTATCTTGTACATGTCGTACGACGGTCTCAGAGTCACCTATTGCTTTAAGAACTCCAACTTTAAGGTCAATGGCCTTCTATAAGCCTAGGATGAGTGCCTCATATTCTGCAGTGTTGTTAGTGCACTCAAATTCCAAGCCACTAGAGATCAAGTTTTCTCTCTGTCGCGAGTCTTTTAAAGAAAACCAGCTCTAGAGCCCCCCTATGTATTAGAACCGTCAAAATACAAATTGCAAACATCATATATACAAGAACTATGCCCTACATTAGTAATACTACTATCTACTGTACAAAGGCCATTTCGCTAGTTGGACTAGGAAAGAGTTCCAACTGTGTGTCTGGCGGGATTGGGGAAGGTTGAGCAAGGTAGCACCCTAGGTCAGTCTCCAAGAAGGAATTTCCAAAGATCAGATCTGCGAAAGCAACTGGTTCATTTTTCCCTGGAAGGGTGTAACAATGTGCTTCATGTAAGGTTCTGAGTCTACCCATATTTGGTTATTCCCGCCCTTATACAAAAGCCATAAATGTGACCATTTAATAGAAAAATACTGTTGTAATTTGCTGGACCAAACCCTACTCAGTAATACACCATAGGCTTCCGAGATATCCATAATTACTATGTTTATGCACTGGTGGATTCATTGATCAGATGATAGGAGAATACACACATTTATGAGTTCACCAATAGCTCGGACAAGAGTCCTGTCCAACTGAATAATCTTTGCATCTATCTTATCCCATTTAGCATTCATTTTCTTAGCTACGGACAATGGAATTATGTTTATAGATGCACCAGAATCAACTAGGAAATTGTGTACATTGTAATTAAAAATTTCAAATGTCAATAAAAACAGAGGGTAGAGTGTATTTGCTTCTAATGTTAATGCATTCAAAACAGACTCCAGGGGACCAAAATACTTACCAGATCCCTTCTGCAAAGAAGCATTATCACTTGAGGAAGACTGATCAAGAGCTCAAAAAAGAGCTTTCTTCATGTCTTCAACTATATTATAATCAAGCATGGTGGACATCACCAAAGTGTCTGGGGGAATGCCTTTATTTGATACTTTTGGAATGGTGGACTTGCTTTTACCATTGGCAGAAGTATTTTTCACTGTAGCGGTATTTCCAAACTTATTCTGAGTGTTCTAAGCTGAGTTGATAGATGGTGTGATCTTCCTTAACAATTGCTCTTTTAATTTCTGCCTTGTCAACTCTTGTTCGGATACTGACCCTTGACTTCTCAACTTATATTGACTATTCTTCTTTTGATCCAGGTCCTCACTCAGTGGCGGTTCTTCAACAATTTTCTTTTTAGCTGCGAATACACAACTGAAAGCATTCACTGCATGCCCAACACTCGTAGTTTATTCAATCGTAGCAGTTTCTTCCTTTCTTCCATTGGATTAGTTTGCTCATTTGAAAGTACAATGTTAATGATATGCACAACGAGAGCGTTCATTCTTTGATTCCACTGTGGGCATGTCTTTTCTGAATGATACTCTTGATGGAAAGAATAATATTGGTCCATGCCCATGCTTTCGACATTCAACATGACATTCAAGATTTGTGTAGACTTGGGTGGCTAATTGCTGCTGTTGCTAGAATTGGTAGCCCTTCTCAAGAAGTTGAACTTTGGGGGCTTATTGCTGATAGTGGTCTCACTCGACCTCTGTTTTAACTTTGCCAGCTCATTTGACAAAGACTTGATGGTCTGGGTCAAGCTTTCAAGATCAATGACTTCTTTATCCTTGGCCTTACTTGAGGAGTCCTGAGACCTTTTACCCGTGTCCTTGGAGTCTTTTGATAGTTCATCATCAACAATGACTCCAATTGCGCACAAGTCCTTTTCAACTAAAATGGCTTCTTCGTAATTTTCAACCAAAGTTCCTTTCATAGTTCTCTTAACGAACTGCGCGATGCTTGTCTGTAAGGAAGAGGTGTAGTAGTCTATGGTGATGGAGTCATGATGTTTCGTATCTGTAGGAAATATGTTCAATATGCGATTGAACCTATGATTAAAATATTTAACCTCTTCTTTTTGCTCCATCTTTAGATTGCCTAGATTTTAATAACATGGTTGGGGTTTTGTCATCGACAAAATTTTCAAGGAACAATTTTTTAAACCCCCTCCAATTCTAGATTGAGTTCGGAGGAAGATTGTGGTACCATACAACTATTGTACCATCTAAGGTACATGGAAAGAGTCTACATGTAACATCATTGTAATGTACCTTGAGCATCTACAGGTGTACGTAGAAGTTGTCCAAATGGTATTCTGCTTTAACTGCGTTGTCAGGGTCATATTTTTTTACCAAATTTTCCGGGTGCCTCAGCATCTTATGTAAAACACCTAGTAGAGAAAGTGGGCCTTGAGACATCCAATCCAGATTTTGGTTCACCATGTCTTCGTTCGTGTGCTCCTCCTCCTCTACAAAATATGGGGGATCTTCTTCCTCCTCTTCATAACCGCCTAACCCATGGAAAGTGTTGTTTGAGAGTACAACGTTGTCTTTGTCACCACCATTAAAAGATGGAGACTACTCTAGCTTCTCTGCGTTTTTTGTAGTCTTTGCTAACTCTTCAAGGGTGTCAAAAACCAAATATTCGATTGTAGAGACCACTATCCCAGTAGGAGTGGTTGTGTTCTTTGGAAAATAAGAAATATTGTGTACTCTATGGATCAATCCAACAGCCTTTGCGAACTTACGGGTTATAGGTTGGATGGCCCAGTTGTGCTCGTAGGAGATTTCACGACTTTGTTCAAGACCAGGCTGAGAAGATCCACTAACTTCAGGAATATGAGCAGGGGAGGTGCTGGGAATATTGCTTCCTTGACTGGAGGAAGTATGATGAGGGCGGGTGGTGTTATAGTCCATAAAAGTTTGGCTTCCCTCATTCTAGCGCCAAAAATGTTAACAGTGTTGGAATTGCCAACATTCAAAGGGGTCTCCCCGATATGTGGTCCTAATTAGACCTCACACCATTTGGGATAGGAGCCCCATCCGGAATACAACTTGATTACTGTTTTCTTAAAGGTTTTCCTTGGCTCTAATTGTTAGTAAGAGAGAGGAATGCATATGTGCCTTTGAAAAGCAAGTGAGTGTGCCTGGTGAGTGTTTGGTTGTAGGTGTGTCGAGGTTCTTCTACTTTGAAGGAGAAAAGAAAGTGAGCCTCTAAGAGAGAGGTAGTAGTACCACTCTAGTGGATACACACGCACATGGGAGAGATCTGTCTAACATCCAGCGGAATAGTCCACAAAGATGCGATGGTAATTGCAACCATTACAAAACATTCTCAATATGATAAGCACTAAAATAACCAAAATAGTTTAACTACTTTAGTACAGGTGAAAACAAACATGAATCATAAACATTCACAGATAAATATTACAAATATTCGTAAACATGCATGAATAATGCGCTGTCCATGAGGCTTCGTATATTAAGTAAAAGTCATAGGACACATGTATACAACGAACACCACTAGCTCTAATAGTGGAGCGTTGGAGCCGCTACTTGCTCCCCAAAAGAACTAGCTTATCTCTTTGATGCCTTATGGGAGGAGCCAAGGTCAAAAGTACTTTTCTTGTACAATGAGGCTGTATATATAACCAATGAGGTGATCCTTCACCTCCTTTGTGACTCTTTGACTACCCTCATGTTTGAATTCCCTATGACTTTTCAACTTTTACATGACTCTTCATATTTTGTACATGTCCTTTGGACTTCCACTTTACAATATATTTTCGAATAAGAATTTACATAATTCACAAAATGATGTGGCGTATGATGAATTATGACATAACATGGAAATGCCAAGCCATTCTTGATGTATGTCTTCTTGAAAATGATATCTTTTCCGCATCCACATGGCTTAAAGATGAGGAGTCTTCAGTGTTATCAGGTCTTGAGCTACGGTCACAAACTAATGTCCCTTTGCTTTCTCCTGATCGATCAACTTGAACCTTCAGTTACAAATGTGTCTTCTATCATGTTCTACTTCTCCATCTCCATCTTCATCATCCTATCATAATATGATAGAGTACCTGCATCTGCAGTTCACTCATGATAATACAACATCAGTATGATAAATGCCTAGTCTAAGATGCTGCATGATGATCCACTAAATGAGCCAGAATTGGGTGGCAGGCTGAGGGAGAGGATTAGTGTTTGCATAATTGCGCAGGCCAGGCAGTTAAGGGCCATGTATGAGCCTTGAGATTACTCAATGCACAATTTAGGCTGGAATGGGCATGATGATTATGCAGTGGGGGAGCTCACAAAGCCAAGATGAGGGATTGATGATTGGAGTTGCCCATTGCGCAGTGCTGGAAGGACATGGAGGTTGGGTGATTACACAATTGCATAGTTTAGGAGCTCAAGGGATGTGCTTGAAGACTTAGACTGTGCAATGTGCAGTTTGGGCCTGGATGGAGGGATGATTGCACATTTTTGGAGCTCTGGGGTCGGGCTTGAGCACTGATACTATGTAGTGCATAGTTTTGGGAGGCAGGAACTGTGCATTGCACAGTTCCAAAAGGCAGGGTTGCTGCTTCAGGGCTAGGACTGTGCAATGCATAGGTTAGGAGGGCTGGATGAGGCTAAGTTGCCTGTTCGGGAAGTTTTCCAGATTTGAGTAAGTGTGGGATTCATCAAGTTGATGTGAATAGTGATAAGACTTGATTGTGATCACACACTTAGAACACTTTAAGACAAAACATAGATCATCCAAAACACATGAATAACATACTTCCCTCAGTACGACAACTTTGCGACGAATTACACTAAGTGCGACACCAAAGATACACTTTGCGATGGCTGTGACGACACTTGTGCGACAATTATTGAAACTTTGGTAATGAATGCAACATATGTTTACATGGTAAGACCAACCCATTTACACAAAGATTACCCCTTAAACCACCAAAACTAGATTTCGATGCGAAAATGCGACACTTTGATTTTCTTGCAAATGGGACCAAAACACTTAGAGAAAACACATGCAACGAGTCTTAATGTTTGTGATGACATTATGCAAGATCAAGGTAGGTTCAAAAATTTGGGTGTAGGCTAAAATTTTGGAGGGTGTTGTAGTAGCGACAACATGTTGAAGGATTATGGAAATAGTAGACATGTGAGTTGCATGCCATTAATTCCTTGGGTGACTACAATGGAGTTCATTTGAATTGATCCTGCTTGCATGGAAAAGCTCGTTGATGCATGGAGGTTGTATGGTCACATGGGGATCTAATTATTCCAATTATGAAAATTCACTTTGCTAGAACACCCTAAATTTTAGAAATTCTTTGTGGAGTCTCTGGTTGAGGAAGTGGGCATGAATTCCCTAGGTTTCATCTCTTACCAACACTATAGTTAGTAGAGGAAAGATGTCTTGGCATACAAATCTTAACTTAATAACAAGGAATTTCATCATCTACGCCCCAAACCATAATATTTATTATTATGTATTTCAGGTTGTGTCTCACAGTTTCAAGGGGAAGATTTGGTATTGGAGTTGGGATATCCTGCACCAAGGTTTGGGAGGCGTTAGGCGAAACAATGAATCTTGGATGTGTGTGTTATTATACTAATGAGAATAGAATTATAAAACATAAAGAGTGACCCTTGGGATTCATCTTCCAAGGCTAGTTCCTATTCTAACTGTTCATAATTCCTTTTATTTACATATTTACAACTTATTCACCCAATCCTCGAGGAATAGGTGTCTAACATTCCCACCCTTAATTTGAAGGTGTGTTTGTGAGTCCAATCATCATTATAATTTTTTCAAACTTTTCTCTTCCAAGTGCTTTGATAAAGATGTTTGTAATTTTCTCATTTGTGGAACAATGTCTTAGATGATTAGTTTTGGCCTCTACATGATATCAAATCAATTGATACTTTGTGTTGATATGTTTGGTTCGATCATGGAATTTGGGATTGTTAACCAACATAATTGCAGAAGTATTGTTAATCAAAAGGGTAGTAGAGTTTACCTATTTCTCCTGCAGGTATTCAAAAATTTCCCCGAGCCATACAATCTCCTTTAATATTTCTGTAGTTGCCACATACTCTGGCTCTGTTGTGGAATGCGTTGGAATTTACTGTTTGTGTGAACTCCAAGAGATAACACTAGATCTAAGACTCATAATATAGCCTAAAGTAGAAACTCCATTTTCCTTATCTCTGTCAAAGTTTGAATCAGAATATCCAATCAAACTAAAGTCATCCACTTGTGAAGTATTTGGGTCCAATGTTTTGAGCTTGTTTCAAGTACTTTAGAACTCATATTTCAATGTTCACAAGGATTTTACATAAACCTGGAAAGGATTCCAATGACAAATGAAATATTTGGTCTCGTAATGGTCAGGTAGATAAGGCTTCCCACAATTTGTCTATACTTAGTTGCATCCTCAAATTCATTCCCTTCTTTAGATGCCATCTTCAATTTTTGTTGCATTGGAGTAGATAAAGGATTGCATTCAACCATGCCAAACTTGTTCAACAATTCTCCAATGTAATCCTTTTGAGAAACAAATATATACCTTGGATGTTGAGTCACTTCAATGCCCAAGTAGTAGTGAAGGTGTCCCAAATATTTCATCTCAAATCCTTTCTTAAACTCTTTCTTGATGGAGGAAATATAGCTTTCACTATTCCTTTTTTTTTTAAAA
>APFE030022023.1:28856-43491 GCA_000404065.3 Pinus taeda
CCGGGTGGTTCACGAACATCCGTGGTCAGGGAGTGTAGGCTACGTCCACGCAAACACTAAGGCTGATCTCTAGGATCATGCCCTTCGGCCATCACAGACCTGACCCCAAGGGCTTCGGGTAGAATCGACCTTGTGACCTCCCGATTGGCGAGGCACTGACTTGACCAGTTGGGCTAACCCTTGGGGCTTCACTATTCCCTATTATCAATAGATCATCTACAATACCACAATATAGACAACAATTATTCCAGTTTTCTTGAAAATAAGAGTTTCACCCTCAAGATGAAAGTGTTTGAAGTTTAATTCATATGATTCTTAATCAACTTTTTCATACCAAGCTCGCAATGCTTGTTTTAGGCTATATAATGATTTGATGAGTTTTCATATTTTATTTTCTTGTCTCTTCATAACAAAACCTTCTAATTGAGGCATGAAGATATTTTATTTCAAGTCTCCATTCAAGAAAGCATCTTCACATCCATTTGCTGAACTTCCATTCTGAGCTGCCAAGGCAAAAAGGCTCTGGATGATGGTCCATTCTTCTATGGGGGAAAATGTCACTTCATAATCAACACCTTATTTATATGCAAATCCTTTTTCCATGATCCTTGATTTGTGCTTTTCAAGTGAGCCATCTAACTTGTTCTTGTAGACCCACATGTAGCCAATTGGCTTGGTTCCAAATGGAGGGTCCATCAACTTTCACATTCCATTATTTATGAGAGAATCATACTCCCTCTGCATTGTTTCTTTCCATTCACCATAGCAAACAACTTCTACAAAGGAAGTTGGTTAAAATTTAGATTCAATTCACAATCATATGAAACATCCATATCATTAATTGAATCAGAATCATCTGATCACCTCCATTTTTTCTGGTGGAACTTTTGGTTCCTGTCTTTCCAACCTCATTAGGATAAACAATTTCAAGTGTGTTGGTGAGCCATTTTCAGGGACCTTTATGAGATGGTCCAGGTAGGAAATCCATGAGCGTGATACAATGCTTTAGAAGGAGATTCCAATAGATTAATCCAAGATAGGGATCCCCCCTCCAATATGTGGAATCTCATTATCAAATTCATGATAAGTTTTTACATGATTGAATCTATCCAAACGTTCAATCTGTTGCTCGATAACATTGCCAGTCTTGGAAGATTCAAGAAAAATTACATCTCTAGGAAAGAAAAAAACTTCTTTTTTACCTCATCGTAACATAGATATGCTTTGGTGGTATCTGAATACATCAATAAGATGCATTTTCAACTACTTGCATCAAGCTTGCTTCTTTTTTCCTTGGGAAGCAAGGCATAGCAAATGGAATCAAAGATCTTGAGATGCCTTATCGAAGGAATATGGTCAGAACACATTTCATATGGAGTTTTATTTTTGAGATCCTGAGATGGAAATATGTTTTTGACATATATTGCACATAGAACCTCATCAACCTAAAACACCACCTTTACATTTTGGAAAAATATCATTGAACAAACCATATTTAAGATAGTCTTGTTCATTCTTTGAGCTACACCATTTTGTTGAGGATTGTATGTAATGGTAGTTTGATGTTGAATCCCATGTTGGAGAACATAGTTTTTGAATTCATTAGAAGTATATTCTTTTCCATTATTAGTATGAAGGGAGCCAATTTGTAATTGTGAATCATTTTCGATCCATGCATGAAAACTTCTGAAAGCTTCAAATGCTTTTGATTTACTTGTCAACAAATATAACCAACACATCTTGGTGTAATCATTAATAAATGTAATCATATATCTATTTCCATTTGCAGAAGGAACAAGCATAGGGCCTCACAAATCAAAATGAATTAGTGCAATTTTTCCATGTGCTTTAGAAGTAGAATCTTAAATAACTGTTTGCTATGTTTTCCTAGAATACAAGCATCACATTGCTTCAGTTTCCTTGGAATAGTTGGAAAAATAGAAACACCATTCTTTTTCAACAAATGAGTCCTGTCATAATTAAGATGTCCAAACATGCCATAGAAGATTGGATGGCAATGTACCTTCATTGTACTAAGAAATGCATGCAAAGTTCTTTGTAGGAGCAAACGTTCCTTGCATCTTCAATAGTATTTCTTCCTTTACTCCAGTCATGAAAATTGTGTTTTTAGATGCTTCCTTTATCTATACTTTCCCATAAAACATGTGAATAGAGTGGCCTTGTCAGCGAATGTGAACAAGGGACAACAAGCTTCTCTATAGCTCTAGAAGGTAAAGTACATCACACAAAATAAAGTCACGAAGTCTAGGAAGTTTAAGCCTAATGGTTCCAAGTCCAAATGGCCCGAGACTTGATTTGTTTGCAAAGTACAAAGCTTAATCGACAGTGTCACTAAGGTCATCAAAGAAGTCTTTCCAAAAGGTCATATGGTAGGTTGTCCTTGTATCAAGCAACCATGCATCTCTCCAAGAAGCAAATGAAGTATGAAACTAATCTTTAGTTAATCCAATATTGCAATGGGAAACAATATAATGAGTATATTCAAGTGCTTACCTTTGGGTGGATTTCATGTTTTACCTTTACCTTCTTTTGGTTTTATGTGTCTTTGATTTTCTCCTAGTGGATTTTGCATGTTGTCACATCATGTCCATCTTTGTTGTAGTGAACACAGTGCAGATCATATCTATTTCCTTGACGGTGTTTACCCTCTGCCTCTAAAGTTTTTTCTTCCACATCCTCTTCTGCTACCACTATTTTTAGGAGAATCATAGGATTGATTCTTCTCTTTCCGAGGAAGGAACACTTTTTATTCATAGAATGGAGTTGTTGTCTTCCTTTTCCTGAAAGCTTTCTTTCATTCTACAAACTTTTCCTCCAAGGTGTCAAAAGTAATGACCTTGAGTTAAACATTAGCTTATAGGGATTCAAGGTAGTGAGGTTATGTAGGAATGTCCATCTTAATTCTAGTGACATTTACATCATGCATTATGGCTCTAATCTTTGAGGTTACGACCAAGAGGTCATTGTCTTTCAACTCAAGGCTAAGGAGTTTGACCATCGATTGAACAACTTTTAATTCTTCGTGTGAGTCATATAAACCTTTCAGTTTTTTAAATTCACCATAAGGACTTGTAGTTGAAACTATATGATGACTGGCCTCTTTAGTTATAGTTGCAACAATTAGGCATAAGATTTCCTGTCCTTGTTTACTAAAATGGCTAACTCTTTGTCCTATGTGGGCTTGGTAGGCGCATTGTCTTCCTCTCCTTCACAAATGCCTTTCCATAAGTGATTAAAGATGACAATATGATTGATCTCTCTTGGCGATTCTCTCTAGTTCTCTTTGCTATTTATTACTACTCCAACAATGGAAATGAGAGAATGCTTCTTTACTTGTAGTTATGGGAAAATGGAGTTGATCTAGGATTTCAAAGATATTTTCTACCATCACAAACACACGCACACAAAAGTGCATATATCTACAAACAACATGAATATTTGTGGTGGAGTCACCAATGTGGAAGAAAATGTTTTCCTTAAGGAATAATGGGAAGACCATGACCTTTGAAGAAGACTAGGAATATGATGTTTGAATGCATAGATGAGGGTTGCTTCTTAGATATATTTTGCAAGTTGTTTTGAGGTCTACAATAGTATTTTGTGAACTAGTGCAAGGATGATCAAACAATGGAAAACACTATTCACGAATAAAATTTTCCTTACAGTCGAACACAAACGCTAGCATGTATTATGCTCATAACGATATTGTATCATACATGGAATTTTGTTTTTGAATGAATACAAAACACATAATGGCACATAAAAAATAATAGTCTAACATATTAGGTTTCGTTCCCATAGATGATGTCAAGGAAGTAAACAATATTAAAATTGTGGTTCTTACCATCTATCAGACAATGAATGGATTCAAACAATCAAGAAATAAGTGACAATATCATCCAAGACAAAAGCACACAATTGTGAAAAAAATCAAGGACAAGAAGACAAAAACATGGTGATGGGTTCTTTTTGTGTTGTAGCTACTTGCTATGTTGCTAGAAAACTTTGCACCTTTTTGAATTGTGTCTGATAATCATGCACTAGTCCACAAACATCATCTATGTTCTATCATTCTAGAGTTCCATGAAAAGCGAGGAGTAGGAGGGTGACAACTTTGGGATTCCAATACTAATGAATGAGGATAAGAGCATTACATCCATAGGGAGCATTAGAGTATCCATGTAGAAATGATTTGGTGTAGGTTTTCAACTTGGACATCGAATTGATAGGGAGTTACACTGTGCGCGATAGAAGTGTCTAAATTTGGCCTTGATACCATGTTAGACCAAGGAATGACTCCCGAATGCATATGCTATTACATTAATGAAAATAAAATTATATAATATAGAAGAGCGACCATTGGGATTCATCTTCCAAGGTTGGTTCCTACTCTAATTGTTCATATTTCCTTTTATTTACATATTTACAACTTATTCACCCAATCCTTGAGGATTAGATGTCTAACAAGAAGTTATCAATATACTCATCACTGTGTCAAATAGAATTGGACTATATTGAAAGATTGGAGGATGCATCAAGGATATTACCAATGCAGATTAGAGTAGGAGATCTATTCCATGTAGGAGTAGATTTTGAAACTCTAGCTAAGGTAAAAATTAGTTGGAAACTAGCTTGGCATCAACCATGGAGATTTGACTCGATAAAGGAGTGCAACTTCAATAAGACAACAATGAAATTGTTACTCTCAGAAGTTAAATTGCAGAGCTTTGAGAAGGAATGGAAAAAATACTCGTCTCCCCCTCTTCTGGTAACTTTATTAGTTATGATAATCTCTTGGTTCTCAATTTGAATGATAATGCTCCCTTTATGGAGCTAGAGCAAGATTATAGGGATGATGTACATTTATCTCATAATTAGATTGTATGGAGGTAAAATTTTGTTGGTTTTTAGTATTATATTATATGCTATATGCTTGTAGAAGTCACAATTTAGTAGAGTTTTCTAGTGGATTTTTGTTAGATATCAGGTTGGATCAAAACTTCTCATATGGTAACCCATTAATATTGTACTCTTGTTGTATTTCTGTGTTTCCAAGAACACATTTTAAAATAAAATATTTCTTATTTCGGTTTAAAGAAAAAAGAAATTGAAATCTACAATGAAATAAAATTCTATCCATGTACAATGAATAGAAGTAAATATTAACATGTATATAGAAATCAATGCATTAGAAATTGACATGTAAATTAAATCAACAAATTGATTTTAATATACATTTTTTATCATTCAAGATTGATACTTTATTTGTATTGAGCTTATTTTTCATGTAACTCTTAAAACATACTTATGAATAATACTCTCTATGTTATTAATAAATGAGGAAACTAAATAAATTTAAAATGAATATCAGATTCATCTCAAACATATACATATACACAATATTGATTATTTACAAAGTGTGCTACTATACTTAAAATTGAAAAAGATAGATTGATCTTAAACATTAACATATATCATTCTATTTGTGTACAAATTGAGTCAATATAATAAAAATAAAGAAGATATATTGACAATGGTTCTTCTCGATAATACTTCCTATACTTTCAACAAAATGAGAAAAGTGAGTAAATTTTAAATTATCAAATTAATTTTAAAGATATACATGTATATGATGTTAATAATCATCTACAAATTTTATTAAGTACCGAGAGACATCAAATATATTGCAAATTTTTCCTCATATTTTTACATTTTAAAAAAGATTTGAGATTTAAAAAATATAGTCCCTTTAAAAATTACATAGATTCAAAATTAAAATAATATAAAAAATCTGAAATAAATAAAAATTATTATTAAAACCTATAAATAATAAAAACACAAAAATATAATAATTATTTAATATATATTAATTTTTTATTTATTTTATTATAAATTTGAATATCTTCTATCCATATTTATATATGAAAATCAAAATTTACATATATATTTAAATCACTATATTAAAATATAAAATATATTTTATTTATTTATACAATTATTACACATATTTCAAAATAAATAATATATAAAATTAGAATCACTATATTAAAATATAAAATATATTTTATTTTTTTTATACCATTATTACAATATTTCAAAATTAAAATAATATAATATTATAAATTCTAAAATAATAACCCAACAAAAAATTATATGCACCTCCCCTATATATATTAAAATGCACCTTCCCATACACATATATATTAAAATGCACTTCCACAATTTTGAATGTCCGGTCAACTTTGGCTGCCAACTAAAGCACTCTCACATACAGTTTTAAATAATTTTAATTCTTACCTTTGACCGGGGCCAAAAATCTGGCAAGTGAACCCAAATCTTTTTAAAACAGGTATATCTCCAGAATATGTTCCACTACCATCTATATCTATATTATATCAAAGATTAGGTGAGGAAGATGCTGCCCCACCCTAACAAAACTTTTAGAGATGCAAACAAAAAAATTGCATAATAAACAAATTGCAATTGCACTATCATTAACTGAATATTTGAACAGTTACAACAATGGTACCTTGATCCAGTGAACAAAATAACTCAATATTTGAACAGTTACAACAATGGTACCTTGATCCAGTGAACAAAAATGCAAACAAAAAAATGCATAATACAACAATGGTACCTTGATCCAGTGAACAAAATAACTCAATATTTGAACAGTTACAACAATGGTACCTTGATCCAGTGAAACTTTTGTTCAGATAACAAAAGATAACAAAAAAAATGCATAATGAAGTAAAACGTATATACATATTATTTGCCTGATATTTAAACAGTTCTAACAATTTTACTTTAAGTCTCTGATGGTGGTGGTGACATTACTGTAAAGGTAGTAAATAAATAAACTTATTTACTATCATATATCCAGAAACCTATATCAACAAAATGGGTGGTGGTGAGATTACTGGAAAGGTAGTAAATAAATAAATTTACCTATATCATATACCCAGAAACCTATATCAACAAAATATGTATCTTGTTCCAATATTGTATAGAAAGAAACAACAAATATTGGATAGAAAGAAACAAGAAAGAAGATTAATAGGCACAGAGATCAATTTCATCACTCCAGTACACCAGGGCATTAGAATATGATGGGGAAAGCAGCACCAAATGAACAGGCTGTATCAGTGGAAAAGGGCCCTAATGCTGGGTGTTGCCATCCATTTGTACTAGCATTTGTACCTCCATTAACAGTCAAACTGGATCCTCCTGTTCCTGTCTCAATATTAATTTTTTCCTCCTCCACATGTGAGACTGCATGCAATGGAGTAGCCAGAGGAGACAACAAGGGAATTGGAATGCTCTTACTGGACTTCACTTGAAGTGGTGGGGGTGCCCGCTCCTGCAGTCGCTTTCTCATAAGTCCTTGCTTTCCAACATTTGCTGGTTCACACTCTGCCCCACTGTACGAGGAAGAATCCTTTGAAGAAGCCATTAATGGAGTACTGGTCATTCAAATTGTTCAGAGATTTGCACCAGTCATTCATCCTTTGCTCCAGCCATCAATCTCTCTATTCCAATTCCTTAGCATCGAAATTTGTACGATCTCCACTCTCCTTTAAATTGACACCCAAGGTGCTTTTCACCTGGATTCCAACTGTACTGTGACGCCAAATAAACGTCAGCGGGCAGGATATCTGCCACAAAGTTTCCTCCTTCGAGGATATACATAAAATATATGTCATGCACGATACGAGAGTTTCCTATATAAAACCTTCAAGGAATATATACATAAAATATGCCGCATGCACGATCCTAGGGTTTGATTCATAATAAACAAACAGGGGCAGGATAGAGATTGAAGCTTCTGGTCCATGTGAGTATCAGCCAGCGAGGAGACCTATGGGTTCAGATGCAGAGTACTTTAATCTGCACTCATTTTCATATATGAAATATTTTATTAAACACAACGTGCCTGTCGTGGAATCTCCTTTATGTCGGACAAATGAATGCACAACCACTCCTCACAAGCCAAGCTTCGAGGCTTTTGCGTGAAGATAAATGCTTTCCAAGGCAGCCTGAAGCTACAATATAGTTGTTATGTCCAAGGATTTATATTCCAGACTGTACAGATCACCTGTGTTACATCTCCATGGTAGTTGTTGGGATGTTTACTTTCATTTTCAATTGATGTACGTAGGGATTATCACTTTATATTTTCTATGGTATGTTTGGAGTATGTTTTAAAAATTGTTTTTGTAAGGAAACAAATTAATGGCTTAAGACTCAGAGGCATCTGGCAGGAGTGAAACCCTGCCCCTTTATGGACCACTAGGGGTCCTTGAATAAGGATGATGAGTCAGCGTGTATTGGGTATTGGCTGATAACAAAAGAAATGGCTGTCCTTACTGCCTGTTTGATAACTGAGTTATGATAGGTTTCCCCAACTTTTGAAAAATAAAATGTTATAGACAGCTTGAGTGGGCCTAATGGTTAAGAGCATGTGTTTCCTCCTAAGAGGTCACACGTTCAAAACCAGAGGGGGGTAGAGTATGTATGCCTTCGTAGACTTAGCAGTCAAATCGTTGCACGGAGGTGGGTCCCTTGTCCCACAAACAATGGGGTCTCATACACCAATTTGGTGTCTGGCTTGGCTGTGACCTTAAAAATAGATATTATATTATTATAAAACAAAATTATAATATATATAATCTTTTTGGTATATTTTTTTAGTATACTTTCTATTAAATAAAAAAATGTTTACATACAGTATATATGTCATTATATTTCCCATATTGGTTACAATTGTCAACTCTTACAAATAATTGCCACATCTCCATATAATCAGGATATACACTATTGCTACATAATGTTCATGATCACCAAAATAATAAACAAACATTCCAACTCTTACAAATAATTGCCACATCTCCATATAATCAGGATATACACTATTGCTACATAATGTCCATGATTACCAAAATAATAAACAAACATTCCGGATTAAAATATCTCTATATGTAATGTATCCAAATAAAACATATTTGTTCTCACCATCACAAAATATTCACAAAAACAAACAGAAAAATATAACATATTATGTTACCACCCTCACAAAATATTCATATATATCTATATATATATATATATAACATAGTCCATATTCATATGTGAGGTATACCTACCTCATCATGATATGAAAAACTCTCCTCACCTTAACAAGGAAGTACTAAAACCTCTTTGAGGAACAAACTTTTCTTACTTCTTATATATCATATTTAAAAAAAAAATATTAAAATAGAAACAACATATATTTTCACTAAATATTTTTTGTGGATCAAGTTAGATCTTAGGGTGGATCAAGTTAGCTTTTAGGGGTAAGGAAATATGGTTGTTTCTGGGTTTTAGTTTTGTTATTTTTAATGTACCTTTGTTTAAATTGAGTTTAAATTTTTATTTGGTATTAATTATGGAGATTTTATGTTTGTAAGTATGATCAATATAAATTTGAGTGAATTGAGAGATTCATTGTTGATTTTTTGAGTGAATTGAGAGATTCATTGTTGATTTTTTCATAAATAGAAAGAAAAGTGTAATTCAGTATTCTTGTTGCTCCTTTCATCTAATTTATGAAAATTTATGAGTCCCCATATATGTGGCTTGAGGTTATTCCTTGTGAGATGGCTAGTTGTAGGAATAATTTTAAAGCAAATGATTCAACATGGTTTTTTATTGTTGTCCCAATATTTGCAACAAATGATAAAGATGCAATGTTTGCCCCGAAACCCTCCCTAAGGAGAGGGATCCTTGTGCCACTCCATCCAAAAAGGTCCAGGGGGTGTACATCTAAATTGGTTTCCAAGATAGAAGATATGGGTGGGGGAGTGGTCCTTTGTGATAAAGTTGTTTGCAATAGCCAAATTGTGTATGGCTATTTTAGTTGATGAAATGTCTTTGTAATTAAAAATGGTTTGGTTTCTCTCTAGCCATATACCCTAAGCCACTATTAAAGGGAGTGCTTTGTGGTGTCATTTACACTATTTGGAAATATATTAATCACATTGAAGGAAATTCATATCTTTGGGGAAAACCAAATATTACATATGAATTTCCTTCAATTTGATGAATATCTTTCCAAACAACTTGAGTGAAAGGGAAAGTTATAACATGTGATTTATAGATTTAGAATCCTTTGAGTGCATGAGAAATATGCATGAGCCATGGAAATATCATTTTCGAAGATTGTCCCAAGTAGGGGCTTCATTCCATGAGGAGAAGCCATAAAACCACATGAATAATTTTTTCTTAGGAGGACATTTCAATTCCCAAATTTTTTTACTCCCCCATGGTGGCTCATTGTTTCTTACCTCTGAAGCCATATTTAGGTAACTGAGTTTTGGTATATATTCCCCATGTGGGTTGGGGACCCAACTTAGAGAGTCTGCATTATTGTATAGGGTGACGTATGATTGTTTAAGAGCACTGATATATTGGTTATGGATGTCTGTAAAATCCATGTCCAAACCAAGGGTAGTGTACGATCGCCAATCTTGATGGTCCCTCATATAGCTATAATTTGAAATATGATTTAGTATGCCAAACCCATCACCATTTAAATTTTAGATCAGAGAAGGAGGAATAATATGGCCTTATTAACACCCAATCCAACGATCCAACCCAATTTGAATCTAGGATCCATTTCCAACTTTCTAGCTAAGGTAATGACTAATAAGGGTGAAGATTTAATTATTTCCTTCTAGATGACAAATCCATGATTGAATAGTTTCTGAGGAGATACAGTCCAATCTAGAATTGGAGCAGGGCTTATATATTTTTGGTACATGACTTGGGCCCATAGTCTTGTCCGTTGAATAAGTGTCTAGGCCCCTTTTGTAGAAAGGGCCTTCGAAACTAGTGGAGATGTTTTAGTCTGCATCCCCCTAATGCTTTTGGGATGGAAATTTGATGACAAGCCATGAAAACACATATTCTTTTGCTTTCATGCACTGTCCATAAAAATTGAGAAGATAATTGCCAAATTTGATGAAGAATCCCAATAGGAATCCATGCCAAAAACGCCCAATAGACCGAGATGGCTTCTATGACTGATTTACATAGAACTAATTTTCTAGCCCTAGATAGCCACTTGTTGCACTAAATTCAAATCCACTTTTCTATATTTTAAAGTAACCAATGCTAGTCAATTTTTCTATAGTTGTTTGGATTTAGCAAAAAAAAGATATTTTAGACCATGCTTGTTCGCCACCACATGAGTAGAAAAAAAATGTCTCAACTTGATGTTTTGTTTCAACCATCATGCCCCAATAATGGAGTAAGGATTTTGAGAGATTTATAAACATTCAAGTGGCCTTTGTGAAAGTATTTAGGATGAGCTTTAAGTCCTCAAGGTGTTCCAAGTTGCCATCCAATAAAATAAGAATATCATCCATAAAGAGCAGGCATGTCAAGTAGAAATGGCTAGTTATGAAGGTTCCTTTGTAACTTTCCCTATGTTTGGAATCCATGATGAGTCTATGAAGGCCCTCAACGACCAACATAATGACTAGGGGGACAAAGGGAAACTCTGAAGAAATCCATGCTCCACATTAAAGAAGTGAAACGCTGTTCCATTTTTTAGAAGAGCAAAAGAAGAGGTTTTGACACAGTTTAGAACGCAAGAGATGAAGGAGTGACAAAACCCCAAATGAATAATAAGAAGTATGATATAAAGCCAATTGACCCTATCAAATGCTTTAAATGGATACACTTTGTATAATATTTTTTTTTTCTTGGCACTTTATATGGATTGAGTGGAGGACCACCTAGGTGACATCAATAGCTTGATGCATTTGACATCCTGCTAGAAAACTGAATTACTCAAGGATATATGTTTCGAAAGGATGGAAATGATTTTGGAGATGATTTTGTAAATGGTGTTACACAAGGATATGGAATAGAATAGATCAAAGGAGTCAGGGTGGTAAGCTTTTGGGATTAGGGAAATGAAACTAGTGTTGAAAGGTGCCGAAATTTTTCTAGATGTGTGGGAGAACTTATCTACCATTAGTATATCATCTCCCAAGAAATTGAAACATTGTAAATATAATTCAATAGGGAGATTTTTTAACCATGGGCTCTTCCCTTTTTGAAATCTATGAAGCACCCTTTCAAGTTTATGTTTTGTAATCTTAGCCATAAGGTTGTCATTTTCCTCTTGATTTACTAACCTAGGGAAGAGTCCAACCACCTTTAATATTTAGTTGGTCAATCGATGCTCTCATTTTCTATTGGAAAATATCTTTGAAGTGGCTACAACCTTCTTTATATATGTCTAGAAAAGATGAGATTATGGCTCTATATTGTCCTTTTATCTCCCAAATGGTGATTATAATCATATGGTGATTTTCAATCATGTGAAAATATTTTGTAGTTTCATCCCCACCATAAAGCCAGAGGGCACTACTCTTCTTTTGCCACTTCTTTTCTTTATCTAAAATGATTGTCCTTCTTTCTGATTCTATATCTTTGATATATTCTTGATGTTCATATGACCCATTTTTGGAAGTGCTATGATGAAGTGAAAACTTTAGTTTATTTTTTATCTCAGCCAAGGCTTTTGCATTTCAAGCCCTTTATTGTTTTTCCCACTTTGAAATAACTACTTTGGAAATTTTTAAGTTCCTTTGGAACTGGATCGCTGGGGACACGAGGGAGGTAGGGGAGAAGGGCACTATGCTTGCTTGATAGTGTCATGTAGGGAGGGATATTGAAACCAATGAGGGTTTAACTTAAATAGATTGGGTGGCTTCAATGGAGAGGAGTCAAATTCAAGGAGTATGGAATTGTGATCAAGTTCACAAACAATAGTGACCCATTAGCACATTTTGAGATTGATATAAATGAGAGCTTCAAAATTAGGAAACGTACCAACCGTTTTGATACTTTAAGCATCCCAACTCAATTATTTTTCTAGGTAGGATATAGTTTAAGGGGGATGATGTCAACGAGATCACTGTTGTCCAGGTGTTCAATGATAAATTTTGGGAGGGGGTCAAGAGTGGTTGAGGTACCCTAGATTTAAGACTCCCCAAGGGTGAAATTGAGGTCACCACCCACAATGGTGTATTGAGGAACAATAGGGTGTACCTTGAAGAAGTTTTTCCAATAGGATTTCCTATCGGATTAAGGTCCATAGATATTGCAGCATATAAAAGATATATTAAGATAAGATGAGAAAATGTCTAGAACCAGGTCTGGATGAATAAAAAAAATTGAATTTAATCATAAACTGAGAGTATTCTAGCCCAAGATAAGTCCCCATGAATGCCGTAAAGCATTCAATGAGACAAAGTCCTAGTAGGGGAAAATATTTCATAACAAAGCTTCTACCTTCTTACCCTCCATCATTTTTCCTTCTATAAATATCACATGTGGGTTATGTACCATTATCAACCTTTTTATCGCCATTTTTTAGAAGGATTGGCCATTCCCCTACAGTTCAAGGATTGAAAAATCAATTGGGAGCCATATGGGGGGTTGAAGCTCTAAGGGCCCCGAGAATGGACATTTGTTTCCCCAAATAGATCTCTATGTTTGCTATCTTTGATCCACGGATAGGAAGGATTTTATTCCTTTGTAGAGTAGTTTTTAATCCCATGCATCAAAGAAGCCAAGCCCAACACCTGATTCTGGTTGAAAGTCCTCAATTTACAAGTGATGCAAGGGTTTCAAGAGGGAATGAAGGTTTTAATTGTTGGAAAAGTAACTAGGTTTGATATTCATATTTATCTTTGTACTTGTATCAATTTGTATTTTATGTAAAAGAAGAAAAATAATTTTATTTGTTAAAGCATGAATTTCATGTCAAGTATAGGTTAAGCATGTTCTTCATGCTTCTAAGGATTGATGAGTCAAGAAGAATATTTGTCATATATTAAATTCCGATTTAGACTCTTGTAATAGAAGAAAAATATTAATTTTTGAATCATGAAAAGTTAGTTTGTCCTGCAACACTAAGTCGGCCCTGCCATGATAAGTCAACCTTGTTGAGGCACCTTTTCACTCTCTTAGATGACTATATATGAGGTAGAATTTATCCTCATTTGAAGAGATGTCAAGCAAGTTCGATCTGTTCATAAGACAAGAAGGAAAGCAGATCAACAACCTAGGAAATAAGAGAAACTCAAGGAAGAAGAAGGAGACTTGAATTTTGACATGTTTCACTCGCACATGTGAGTATTATAGGGTTTCTCTGCAAGTTCTATGGTCAAGGATTGTAGGTCTAAATTTCATACTTGAAGTAGAGGGTTGAGATTTGATTTGAAGCAAAATTTGTGAGTTTTGACCATCATTTACTTGGAGAAACATTGACTTTATTGAAGAAGACTTTTGGAGGGCTGACTTGGTTTGGAGGAGGTTTAGTCTTTGGGACTTGGAGTTCTCATTTTGATATGATTCTATAAGAAGAGGATTGGTCAGGTTTGTTAAACACACGTGGGAGCAAGAACAATAGGAAAGATAAATCATGAGAGTTCATTTTTTTATTAACAAGAATTATACATCTATAGTACATTGTTGTGACCGTTGGGATTCACATCCCAAGGTCTCTTGGAATCCTTTTGTCCATTCGGCTTCCACACTAACCCATTGAGGATTA
>APFE030022023.1:52772-127918 GCA_000404065.3 Pinus taeda
CTTCTTCATGAGTCATGCTAGAGCTTTTAGGTTGTTTACTAGGTGTTTCCATTTTCTTTCTTCGGGGCATCAATTACCGATAATAATTCTTCACTATTCCCTTTGAATTCCTTCAAACTAATTTTTCAAATCAAGCTTATGCAAATATTAAAAAAATTACACACCTTTTTTCACTTTGTAGGCACTCGATATTGAATATGATGTATCTCTATAATTTTAGATCTTTTAGTTTTGCAATTGCGACCTACAGTAGCCCTCTATGTCCTCTTTCCCATGCCACCAATTTAATCGAATTTAGATCCTCCATGAAAGAGTTATGCACAATCTCCCAAGATGACCTGATTATATACCTTTTTAGAAGAATGACCTTGTATGAGGTGTCATGTGTCACTGTTTTGACCTTAGGGTTTGAAAAATATACATAGGAAACTACAGTCCGTCCTATTTCTAAAAATTCTTACGAAATTGCAATCTGATGCTCAAAACAAAAGTTATGACGATTTTCCCAAGGTCACCTGTTTTGAATGTAATTCAAGAGTCTGCAAAAAAGACCAACTTCCTCAGATAATATCTCTGCAAATATAGCACGAAAAGCTTTGAAATTCAGAGCCGAGGTTCAACGCAATTTCGTCTCAAATGGGTTTTTTTTTTTCGCTTATGAAACGTCACAAAAAAAGAGTTATAGCAAAAATGCCAAGATGAAATATTTGGAGCAGCGAAACCCTAGAATCTAAAGCTCTGATATGAAATATCATGAAACCAACTCACAAAAAGATAGAAAAGATAGATCAACGCCTTAGAATTCAGCCTCTTCGAGGGGGCAACCTCCTTTACATTACATAAACGAATAATTCATTGATCATTCAAATGACAAAACCTCCTTTCTGTATATAGGAGTCTAAGGAGTCACAATACAACCAAGCCGACCTAACAATAATAATATAAAGGCACAAAAATAACAATAGAGGGATTCTGTGGGGCACAATAATAAAAATATGGGGACAATAGGGGCACAACGATATTAATAAGGGATACAAAGTAATGGGGGCATCATTAGTACTATAGGGACCTAATATTTCTATTCAAGGAAGCCTTAGACAAGGACGAATGGTACAGGCTCAGATATGAGATTGTTTAGAGGGTAGAATTGAAGAAACATTTTGTACAATGAGCACAAGAGTTGGTTCACTACTGTATGTGCAGATTTGTGAAAACCCTAGGGAAAGTGAAGTAGTGGACATTCATTATCAAGTGGGTTATGCTTGAATACTTTATGGTAGTAATCTTGGAGCATCCAAGTCACTATTGAAAGGTAATTTTATTGGTTCCCTAAAGACTACCAATTTGAAACAACAATAGGACAACTAGATGGCATGTATAGAAACCCTAAGAATAGTCATCTAAGAGGCAACTAGAGGACTAGCAAGAAGGTTTATTTGAGGACCCTAAGAGTTGGCTACTTTGGAAAGATAAGAATAATAGCTAAAGGGAAGAATTATTTGAGTCTATGGACCTATGTTGACTGATAGAGTCTGACTGGAAGGTCAACCAAGTTGTGTTCATGGTTGAATGAAAAATAGATTGGCTAACCTTGTACTATAATCTGTAATTTGAAGGAACTGTGTGATGGAGTATCTTTAAGGTAGGAAGCAATGCATGAAACAATGTTTTGTACGAAGTAGTGTTGGACATACTACAAGATGAAAAAGGTAAATACCTCAAGTGCATGATCATAGGCTATTAGGAGGCAGATTTGGAGCCCTAGTTCAAGAAGTTGCAACATGAGAAAACTTAGGGATAAGAGGGTTGGTTGAGGAAGCTACAAAAAATGTAGTTGATGTCAGGGAAGTATGAGTACTTCCAACACAAGTTGAGGCTTTTTGATGCACTATTCCTAATTTGAGAGAGAGTGAGCATGGATTTCTCCTCTCAGGTTGAGAGGGAGTAAGTTTGGACACTTGTTCTCCTTGTGACAAGTACTATGATAGATTAGGATTGATCTCCTAAGTAGAGTACATGGACATGGATAAGGAAAATGGTGGATTGGATAAGAATCTTGGATAAAATTCTTGAGTCATGTATTGTGATGGATTAGGATGGAGATACTAAGTCAAGTACATGGACTTGGATAAATAATGATTCGGTGGAAATACATTTCCTTGAAGGAAATGGTCTAGTGGAGTAAATATTCTAGGTATCCTAGGTGGAGTATGTACCTCAGAGAGGTGGTGATCCGGGTGGATCCAGAAATAGAAGTGGCCTTGAAAATAACTCAAAAATTGAAGTCCTTAGATGAAAGTAAAACCATGACTAGATTGTGGTGCTCATCGCCCTGATTCCAACGGTGTGAATGAAACTCAAATACCAGTTTGTGTGCTCAAGTTATAGCTGGTCAAAGTTCTGGTCAAACATGGCCAAGTGGCAGTCACTAACAAGGCAACAAACTGGCAGAGTCCCGACACATGGAAAACAATGGTCGGAAAGGACAAATTTTTTGCCTTCTTGATTCGTACAGTAACCCTTAAACAGGAAGAAAAATTTCAACCATATTGTTTAAAAAACAAGAAAAAATAATAATATATGGGGTGGTGGGTCACCACCCCTCAACAATATTATATATATGTATTCAAATTAGGTGGGAAGGCCACACTCGACAGACCCACCCAACCCCGTTGGAGCCACATTTACCACCGGTGCGAATCCTATTTGAAACAAATCGTTTTCCATATTATATTAACCACCTGTTGAAAAAAATATATCAAGCCGCATTTGTTAAAACCAATCCACACCATATTTGGGGTAGGTGGGTTTGAAACTCGACCCACCCCTGACACATACGACTTTGCCACCAACAAGCCATGTCTCATCCGTTGGTGGCTCCGCCCACCAAGCAATATTTAAACCTCATTTGCCCATTCGAATAGAGACTAGTGGAGGAGCGGAGTGGAACCCTGAGCAGCCAGGAGGGGCAAAACCATGAGCAAGTGATCTATTTAGATGCTAAAAATATTCTCTTAGAGGGGCAGAGATGCCAGTGTCAAAATTTAAAAAGTTTATAGTTGGTTTTGCACGTTTTCATGCTAGGAACCCAACCCTGCAGTGCCTTTCTCTAGCCGAGGTCTCCATTTGTCTTCCATGATAGAGATTGGAGGTATAATGGTCATTTGTTGTAAAGTTGATTGTAACTATTTTCTTTGCTGCCACTTAATGAAAGAAAGTCTCCCCACTAGGGCCCAAAGATGTAGCCCACATTGTGTGAACTCCGTAATCAACTCGTTTGTCTACTTTTGATCTCATGGTTGCTTTATGATTTACGCTTATTTTTCATGTGTTAAGTTACTTAATTACATGCTCTTTTATATGCAATTCCGTATGCATCCTTGAAGTTAAAATATTTGGATCAAGTTTGGTATCAGAGTATGTCTTCTTGATGTGAGTTGCATGAGTGAATGCTAACCAGGAACAAACTCCAAAGAGGAGAAGGAAAAATCAAATCCTTTGATCCTGAAGGGGGGCATGCAGCACGAAGATGGAACATGGTAGATGAGGAAGCTCGAATGGAGGAAGAGAGAAATTATCACAAGATATTTTTCACCATGGAAAAGAAAGCTTACAAACTATTTGCAAAATATGAGAAGACAATCAAGCCTGAGAATAAAGAGCCAGATGACCATGCATTGGTAAATCATGAAGGTGGAAGAGGAGAGCCTCTTGAACCACCCTCTCCATCCTCTAGTGACAATTCTTCTTCTTCTTCTTCTCATCACTCTAACAGGCATCATAGGAATACATTTAAGAAGCCATTTTTAAGCTAGATGTAAAGTTTGATTTGCCCACATATAATGGAGAATGTAATGTAGAGAAACTAAACAATTGAATTAGACAAATTGAGGTTTATTACCAGATTTAGAAGATTGAGGAAGATGAGGTAAATATCCAATTAACATCTCTTCAACTGAGTGGCACCACTCTTATCTGGTGGGAGAGCAAGTTGCAGAAAGGCAACAAAAACTTGGGTAATCTCCTTTCTTCTTGGTCCAATTTTATTTCTGCATTAAAATATTAGTTTTATCCTTTGGGTTATCAACAAAAGGCTTTAATGGAATGGAGATATTTAAGGCAAGGAAAGCGTCAAAATGAACAAAGCTTCACAGAAGAGTTTAGAAAACAAGCATTGAATTTGGGCATTTCCCTTAATTCACTCAAAACTATAACAAAGTATATTGGGGCTTTAGATAGTGACATCAGTCATTGTTTGTTATTATTTGAGCCTACTACTATTGATGCGGCTAGTGTGAAGGTCATTCAGCTTAAAAGCAGAGGAAAGAATGAAAAAGAAGATTAGTTAAAGGAACTGTCTTTTAAACCTCATAATGGCAAGTTCAAAGGAAAAGGAAAGGGAAAGGATAAGAAGGCAGCTACAACCAAGAAGGAGGAAGGAGAAAATCCATCTTGCATACATTGCAAGAAGGAAGCCCATGATGATGAACACTATTGGAAGTTGCATATGGATTTGAAGCCAAAGAGATTTGGTGGAAAGAACAAGAAAAATATGGTGGAAACCATGCAACAGGACCTTGGATCTGATTCCAGCGATGAGACATTGATCACAACAATAGGCACACAAGGTACTCTTTCTCTTTATGTTAGTGAGAATTCTGAATCACATGCAAGGACAAGTTCTTAATATTAGCCTCTTGTTAATGAACAAAAGAGAATTGAATTATTCCACATTAGGGTCATAATGAAACATACTAAAGTGGAAACCTTGTTTGATTCGGGCTCACAAGCAAATTTGATTTCATAATCCTTGGTTAAAAAGTTAGGATTAGAGACCAAGCCTCATTTGAAACCACACTTGTTTGGTTGGGTGCGTGATAAAGCAAAATTACATGTAACCAAGCAACGTAGAGCTAGATTTGTGATTGCATCCAAACGAGTAGATGAGGTTGATCTTGATGTTGTACCCTTGGATATCTGTGGTATTTTAGTGGGGAGTCCATATTTGTATGATATGAAAGTAGTTTTCTTTCACCATGAAAACAAGTATCATCTCACAAAAGATGAGGTGGAATACATTGCTAGAGATCATCGTGCCAAAATAAATGGTAGTATTGTAAGTGCAGGTCAGATGAAGAGATTGATTAATTATAGCAAAGGATGCATGCTAATGGTTGTGAGAGCAAAATATGCCGATACATCTGAAGCTTTCGAAGGTTGTGATCCCAATCATAAAAAGGAATTGTATGAAATTGTTTCTAACTATGATGGGATTTTTCAAGAACCAATTGGGTTGCCTCCAAAGCATGAGATCCAACATGAGATTCACTTGCAACATGATTCTCCTTTGCCCAAAATTGGTATGTATAGGTTGTCATCCATTGAGATGGAGGAGAGAAAGAAGCAGGTACATGAATTGTTGAACCAAGGGGTCATAAGATCAAGTTATCATCCATGTGGTTCACCTATTGTATTGGTGCCTAAAAAGGACGGCACATGGAGGATGTGTGTGGATTACAAGGAACTCAACAAAATAACGGTGAAGAATTTGTACCCTCTCCCTCACATTAATGATTTGTTAGATCAATTGACAAATGTTGTCTATTTCAAAAAATTGGACTTGCGCAATGGTTATCATCAGGTAAGGATCGTTGAACATGATGTATGGAAGACTACATTCAAGATGAAACAGGGGTTGTTTGAATGGCTGGTGATGCCATTCAAACTATGCAATGATCCAACCACATTCATAAGGGTGATGAATAATATTTTCAAGCCTTTTCCTGATGATTTTGTACTTGTGTATCTTGACGACATTCTTGTTTACTGTAGAACATGGGATAATCATGTGAGTCATGTTAAAAAAATGCTTGATGTTTTTCAAAAATAAAAGTTGTATGTCAAAATGTCTAAATGTGAGCTTGGTAAGACCTCTTTGGTTTACTTAAGTCACATTGTTGGAGGTGGACAATTGAAAATAGATCCTTATAAAATTGATGTGATTGTAAAGTGGCCTAAACCCACCAATGTTATAGAGGTTTTTAACTTTTTGGGTGTAGTACAATACTGCAGAAGGTTCATTGCCAACTTCTCCATCATTGCATCCCCCTTATATGCGTTGACGAGTGTGAAGAAAAACTTTCAGTGGGGAGGAAAGCAGCATAAAGCCTTTGATGCACTGAAAGATAAGATCAACACCACTCCAATTTTGGCCTTACCTGATCTCCAACAACCTTTCTAGATCGAGATCGATACGAGTGGATACGCCATGGGATCATTATTGATGCAACAAAGGAAAACTGTATGTTACCATTCAAAGACATTCTCCCATGCTGTTGCAAACATTCCCACATACGACAAGGAGTTGTATGCCTTGGTTCAAAGCGTGAAGAAGTGGAAACACTATTTGATTGGCAAGGGGACCATCATTCACATAGACCACTAGCCCTTGCAGTACCTCCAGTCGCAAACCAAGCTTCAACAGACACATCATTTTAGATGGATGGGTGTTGGCTTGAGGGGGCTTGGACCTAGGTTTAGAGTTAGCTGCACTAACCAAGAAAACCCTACAGTACCAGCGCTTTCAGCAACAACATGCATAACACAGGCTGCAGTCTCACCCGAGGCAGTATGAGGGGATGCCAGAACCATGTTTTTGCATCCAAAGGACCATGTGATGTGTTTCTGCTACTTCTAGGGGGTTATTCCGACCACTGTGAACCCTAACCGTTAAAACACAAAAAAATTAATAGCGAGAAACACATATTTACTGATAAAGTTTTTTCCGGTCTAAAAGCTCATTAATGGGGAGGAATGATCTGAGTGGATCCAAAAATAGAAGTGGCCTTGAAAATAGTTCAAAAATTAAAGTCCTCAGATGGAAGTGAAACTAGGACCAGATCACAATGCTCCTCAACTTGATTATAATGGTGTGGACGCCACTCAAATCCGAGTTCATATTCTCAAGTTATAGTTGGTCAAAGTTTTGGTAAAACTCAGCCAAGTGGTAGTCACTAACGAGGCAACAAATTGGTAGAGTCCTAATGCATGGAAAACGACGGTCAGAAAGTGAGAATTTGTCACCTCCTTAATTCGTCTAGTAACCATTAAAAACGGGCGGAAAAAGTTCAACCATTAAAAAGCAAAAAAATAATAATATATGGGGTGGCGGACCTGCCCAGCCCGTTGGAGCCATGTTTACCACTAGCGCGAATCCCATTTGAAACAAATCGTTTGTCCTATTATATTAACTGCTCGTTAAAAAAATATATCAAGCCTCGTTTGTTAAAACCAATCGCACCATATTTTGGGTAGGCAGGTTTTGAACCCAACCTGCCCCTAACACATATGACTATGCCACTAACGAGCGACGACTTTTCCATTGGTGACTCCCCCCGCTAAGCAATATTTAAACCTCATTTGCCGATTTGACTAGAGACCAATGGAGGAGCGAAGTGGAACCCTGAGCGACCAAGAGGGCTAGAACCATGAGCGAGGGATCTATTTAGATGCTGAAAAGATTCCCTTAGAGGACCAGAGGTGCCAATGTCAGGATTTGACAAGTTTATAGTCAATTTTGCATGTTTTCGTGCTAGGAATCTAACCCTATAGTCCGTTTCTCTAGCGGAGGTATCCATTTTTTTCCATGACAAAGATTTGAGGTATAAGGGTCATTTTTTGTAAAGTTTCTTGTAATTCATTTCTTTGCTGCCACTTATTGAAAAAAGGCCTGCCCACTTTGAGCAGGGTCCAATATGTAGCCCACATTGGGTGAACTCCGTAATCAAATCGTTTGTGTGCCTTTGATCTCATGGTTGCTTTATGATTTCCGCTTCTTTTTCATGTGTTACTTGGTTACATGATCTTTTATATGCAATTCTATATGCATCCTTGAAGTTAAAAGATCTGGATCAGGTGATGTGGTGTCCCATGGAATGCATCCTAACATTGTGCTATGATCTTGTGGATATATAGATTATACTTGTCAAGGCCTTGGTAATGTAACAATGTTGGTTATAATGATACTATTATCATTGATGCATATCAATCTAGATCCCTTATTATGTGAATATTTCAACTTGAGATAAACCTGTTGAGTCATTATGAATACCTCCCTCGTTAAGAGGGAGTGTTGAAAAAGTAGCTAGGTTTGATCTTCATATTTATCTTTGTACTTGTATTAATTTTTATTTTCTGTAAAAGAAGAAAAACAATTTTATTTGTTCAAGCATGGATTTCATGGTCAAGTCTAGGTTAAGCATGCTATTCATGCTTCTAGGGATTGTTGAATCAAGAAGAATATTTAAGGTCATATATTAGAGTCCCATTTTGACTCTTTGTAACAAAAGACAAATATAATTTTTGAGTCATGAAAAGTCATTTTTTCCTCCAACACCAAGTTGTCCATGCCATGATAATGTGAACCCTTTGAGGCACCTTTTAACTCTCCTGGATGACTATATATGAGGTTGAATTTGTCTTCATTTGAAGAGATGAAAAGCTAGTTCGATTTATGCATAAGATAAGAAGGAAAGTAGAGCGAAGACCTAGGAAAGAAGATAAATGCAAGGAAGAAGAGGCAGACTTGAATTTTGACCTATTTCGCTCACAAATGCGAGTATGATAGGGTTTATGTGCAAGTTGCAGGGTTGAGGATTGCAGGTTCAAATTGTAGACCTGAACTACAGGGCCGAGACTTTGAGTTGAAGTAGAATTTGTGAGTTTTGACCATCATTGACTTGGAAAAACATTAACTTGATTGAAGAAGACTTTTCGAGGGCTAACTTGGTGCTTGGAGGAGGTTTAGTCTTTGGGTCTTGAAGGTCTCATTTTGATATGATTATATAAGAAGAGGATGATTCAGGTTTTCCCCAATTGTGGGGTTTTCCTTGGCTTAGAGCCTATATCTTGTGTTCTTTGTGTCTTTGTGATCTCCATGTTTTTGGTAATTTCTTGATGATGAAGTGAAACTAAGTAATAGAAAATCCAACAAAAATCACATGTAATTATAAATTAAGGAAATCAACCTTGATCTACAATTACCTTGATTTTCCAACAGTAATGAGGGGTATGGTTGGAAGGGAAAAAGAGACAACCAACCAAGGAAGGCGGGTGACATTCCCAATGGGGAAATTTGAGGGGAGAGTGGGTATAGAAGGATTGAAGGAGAGGAGTAGACAAGAGATGGGAAAAGAGATATTAGTGAAGGAGGGTTCCATTAGATTTGAAGGGGAATGGGAGGAAATGGATGGAAAAAGTGTAGTTGAAGAATAGGGAGATTGAAATAATCAGCAGAAAGGAATGCATAGGGGTGGGAGGGTTTTGCATACCTAGAGGGGGGGAGGTCCTTGATGAGTCTGTTAGCAATGTGGGAGCCTTTTTATGATGAGTAGTCAGAATAGGTGACATATACTTTTATAGAAATACCTCTTTATCAACCATAGGAGGAGAGTTGTGTTCTGCAACTAGCAAGAATAGAAGATAGGGGATGAAAGACGATGTAATTTACGAGAGATGGATAAGATAAACAAACTATAGATGATCCTTTCGAACCAACTTCTTCTTTGATTTCCCAAGAGGAAACTCCTTTCCTAAGTGACCATGAGCATGATAGTAGTCAAATTAGAATGGAATGCCTTCATAGTCCAATATATGATGATGAACTGATTCCCTTGATTTGATAGATATTGAGTTCGACAAGATTGGGGTCAGATTTAGCCCTACCAAAATTTGGGCCATTCCCATGGATTAGTTTTTTGAAAGGAGATGTTATATTTGTAAAAGAAACCCCGAGTGTTCCATATTTCCTTAAATAAATCCTCATACAATAATATCAAAGGTAATCCTAGTAGCCGACCTAAATCAGAACTATAGCCAATTTTTTCAAGTGGGCATTAAAATTTACTATCCAATTATTCTCATATATTGCTTGGGAACCCCAGACCAGTGGCCTTTTAAATATTCTGACCATCCTCTGCCAAGTTAGAAATCTAGCCCTTCCAACCTTTAGCCAATATCATACAATTGGGTGAAGAACCTTAAACAGTGGATAAGTTTTCCTCAATCCATTTTTGGAGCATAGCCATGGACATCTATTTACTTGCAAACTTGCCAATGATCGCATAATACTCCATTTTGTGAATTCCATTCATCCGAATGCCTTTTCCTAAGACTAAGTTGGGCTCTTCCACATTCACTTCATGCATTTATGGTTGTGATTTTGAGTCTCACTGGAAGCTAGTGTCCCAAGGGGGTAGGTTTAGGGGAGTTACCACAACCGCTAAGCATCTCCAGTGCCAATAAATTGCTAAGAGAACTAGGTTGTGGAGAGTATGGTGAGAGACAAGGGAGGAAACCAGGTGAAATTTTGAGGAGGAAATTAAGCTAAAATTAATGCTAGTCTTCAACGAAGAATGGGTTGAGTGAAGGGTTGTGGAGGATGGAGGTGTAAAATAGGGAAGATGGGAGACAAAATTGGGGGAGGTGGATGAGATAGTGGTGGATGGGTTGTTGGGAAATGAAGGCCAGTTAGACATGACAATGATTTTCCAATGCTCCAGCCTCAAACTTTGGTGTCATTAGGGGTATTGGGGGAGCTTAACAAGGCAATTGCATTAGGTTTGACGAAGGGGAGGAGGGATACTACGTAGCGGGTCTAAGTGGGGTACACCCATATTTGTGTACCTTCCAATAGATCAAAGGAGAAACCAACCAACTCGTCATCCATGGCCAAAAGAGGAGAGTGGATCTACTATAGGATGTTCATATCCACATGGTGAAGTAGTGTTGGAGGGACATAGTGCATCAGGGCCCATGTCCTTGTAGCTACAAACCCTTAATCTCCATCAGAATCCTGATTTCATTCAATGGTCTTATGATGATGATGCGTGTGTGTGTGTGTGCCAATCCACTGCATACTTTTGCTTCCAAAGTTTTGCCCAGGGGGCCTGTATTTCCTTTAGCCGTCTCCACCATATTTTGGCTCCTAGAACCCTGTTAAGTATTCCAGGGTAATGAACACCTAGGCCACCATGGGATTTTGGCTTACGCACCCTTTCCCATGCCACCATGGCCCATTTCTTCTTTTCTTCCTCTTTTCCCCAGAGGAAGTCTCTTTGGATATTTCGAATCTGAGTGATGACTCCAGTGGGTGCCGGAATGGCTGATAACATATAGATGGGGATGGATTGTAGAACAACCTTAGTAAGAACTAGCCTTCCTACTAGATTTAGGGCTATGTTTGTCCATTTACTAATTTTATCTTTTAGTTTATTTATAACTGGATCCTAGCTATCCTTGTGTGACAATTTAACAGTGAGGGGAACTCCTAGGTACTTTGAGGGTAATAACTCTCTTTGAAAGCCCAAAATTCTGGAAATATTTCTTTGAATCGATATGTCTGTATTGAAAAAGAAAATTTTTGATTTAGAGAGACTTACCTCTTTGCCCGCTGCCATGGAAAACTCACACAGAATCTTCTTGAAATCTTTGGCTTCCTTGACTGTAGGTATGCCTTGAAGCATAATGTCATCAACAAATTGCTGATGTGCCACCGCGTCCCTTCCTTGAGTGAGCCTTAACCCTTGAATTCTTCCTTCCTCCTTGGCAGCTCTGATTTCTCTTCCTAACCCTTCCATCATTAAAATGAAAAGGAAAGGAGAAAGAGGATCACCTTGCCTTAGGCCTCTGGTGGGCTTGAAGGTTTTGGAGGGAGCACCATTGAGAAGGATTGAACAACTGGTTGTGGTAACAAGTACCATGACCCATTTAATCCAACTGTAATCAAAGATGTAGGCTTTTAGTATTGCTCTTATGTACGTCCAGCTAAGTTTATCATAGAATTTTGCGATATCCAGTTGAATAATCATGCCTGCCTGTTTATTGATAATGAGTGAATGGACCACCTCATGAGCTTGAATTATATTGTCCAGAATTTGTCTTCCTTCCACATATCCTGTTTTCTCCTTTGACACTAGGGTTGGGAGGAGTGGTTTGAGACGGTTGGCAATCACCTTTGATATTATTTTGTACATCACATTGCATAATGATATAGGCCTAAATCTGTCTAGGGAGGTAGCCTTTTCCTGTTTGGGAATTAAGGCTATAAAAGGTTCATTTAAAGCCTTCAAGATTGTTTTATCTCTTCTCGAGTCTTCCACAACCTCCAGAATATCATGTTTTACAATTCTCCAGCATGTTTTGAAAAAGTCCACATTGAACCCATCCGGGCTTGGTGCTTTTCCATTGTGCATCTTTGTAATGAATTCCTCCAGTTCCTCCTCTGATATTAATCTGTTGAGATTATGATTGTCTTCTCTGGAAACCAATTTAGGAATCTACTGTGTAAATCTTTTCATATTCAGAGATCTATCTTCATTGATTTACTCTGCAATTCTTTGAAAATGCCGGACAAGAACCTCTTCCATCTCTTCATGAGTGTTCCTTTCTATTCCCTGATGATTAGTAAGTTTCACAATTCTATTGTTGTTTCTATGAGCTATGGTGGATCTGTGAAAGAATTTGGTGTTTCTCTCCCCTTCCTTAATCCATTGTATTCTAGATTTCTGTCTCCAGAATATTTCCTCTTGTAGACATCTGTTTTCCCATTCATGCTGAAGTCCTTCTGCCATCCCTTTCCTTTCATCTGTATATCCTTCTGTGATTAGAATTTAGTTTATTTCCTTTAGTTTCTTAGCCATTCTCCCTTAGCTTTGAAGATATTACCAAATTCATTTTTATTCCACTCTTTGAGTCTGCTTTTGATATGTTTTATCCTACAATGTAGAAGGAACATCTTTGTGCCTTTAAGGTGCAACTCCTCTTTCCACCATTTTTCAATGTTTGTTTGGAAATTTGAGTGTGTGAGCCAAGCATTCTCGAACCTGAAGGGGGTATTCCTCAGTTTACCAAATAGAGAGGCTTCTAACTATATGGGCCAGTGATCTGAACCACCAAAGGGTAGGATGAGCGCATTCAGACAACCTCCCCTTCATAGGAGTTCTTCTGAAATAATAAATCTATCCAATTTTGAGGCTACTTGGGTAGAGCCCCCCCTCTTGTTATTCCAAGTGGAAATTCCATTATTTGTTTCCAAATCTACCAGGTTCATATTGGTGAGGAATTGTTGGAAGGTAGTTGCATCCCTACCAAGGGTTCTGGTTCCCCCTTTCTTCTCCAATAGTGACTTAATCATGTTAAAATCACCCCCTAAAATCCATGGTAAAGCTAGGTATCGTTTCTTTATATCCTCTAGTGTAGTGAGGAGTCGAATTTTGTCATCCATTGGTTGAGGACCATAGATATTGGTTATCATGTAACATTGCCTGTCACCCACTGGTTGGATGATTAAGGAAAGGTGGTGTCTGGATGCTTCCACATCAAGCATACCAAATTTCAGTGGATCCCAAAGAGTGAGAATTCCCCTAGGAGATTTGTTTTCCTTGACCTCAACGTATTCATATTTCTTTAACCATTCGCTATGTTTTTCTCTGATCTTCTCCACTGAGCATTTTGTTTCCTGTATGAACACTATGTCAGATTTTTCCTCTCTGATCCTATTTCTTAAATTCCTTTGTTTTCTTCTACTCCCCAGTCCTCTAATGTTCTAGGTTGTGATTTTCATTGAGATGGGTATTGAATGAGTAACTGGATAGGTCTTTCATCCTACCTGAGTCAATCACGATTTTACCACATTCCAACAACAATTCCTTCTGTCTCTTCCTCCCTCTCTTCTTGCCTAGGTTTTTTGTTAGTTTTCCAGTTATTAACCCTATCGAGGAAGCTCCTTTACTTTCCTGGTTATCATTTCCTCTTTTGACTCCTACAACAATTTGTTGTGACTTGTTGAGGAACATCTGTTGTACCTTGTCAACTTCCTCCTGAGGTATGGAGTTTATTCCTCGTTTTCCTCCTTGTTCTAGAAACTTTTCCAACTCTAGGTTCTCCCTTTCCAGGATCTCCTGTAAGTCTTGGTCCTCTATACCACTTTCACTTTGAGTCATTTCATGGTATTTTTCTATTTCCATGTTGCTCAAAGGTTCCTCCATGTATTCATTCTATACCTGTGTAAACTCCATGCTCATCTCATTTCCTTTCCCTTTTTCTGATTGATTCTCTATACTCTCATGATCACCCTCCTCTATTTCTCTTTCCTCTAAGATCTCAAAACTGTTATGACATTTTGTTGTGTTCTCATTATTAGTAGGGTTCTTTTGTGTCTTCCTTCCCCCTCCTTTCCCTCTTCCTACCACTTTGGTGAAACCAGAATTATCTTTATTTTTACTGATGTTTGGGTGTTCCTCCTTTTTGTTAAGAGGACAATCTCTGGATAGGTGTCCATGCTCAAGACATATACGACATCTAAACGGGATATGCTCATAGTCTACTGTTTGCACCCATTCATCGTCATAGACTTCTAGAATGACCTCGTCTGGAAGAGCTCCTGATAGGTCCATCTCCACACAAATGTGGGCATAGGAGGTATACTTTCCTCGCAGAGTTGCCTCTGAGATCTTTATAAAATGTCCTAATTTATTTCCTATAGCTTTTAAAGACTCCGACATCCAATAATCTAAAGGTAAGGAGTAGAGTCTGATCCATACCGGTACCGAGGTGAAGGTTTCTCTTTTTGGCACAAAGTTCCTTGTCCATGGCCGCATGTAGAGACTAGCTGCTGCAAAGAAGTATGGTCCTCCTTCAAAGATCCTATCTCTATCCTCCATGCTTGTGAACACCATTGTGAAAAAGCCTTTGGATCCAAGATGTATATTTATCTCCCTCTTCGGTTTCTAGTTGTATCTTATCCATGTGTAAAACGCCTTCTCCGATGGCCAGATTCCCATAAACTTGCATATGATGGCATAGTTTGTCATGTGATCCCTATGCTCTTGCAGAGCTGGGTCATTTAAAACTACCTGTGGTTTAGTATAGGTTTTCGGTTTACAGGGCCCTACCTTGGTTCTGGTCCCTGTCCCCTGACCTCTGTTTACCACTTTCTCCTCCTATCGCTCTTCCTCATGGGTCCCCAGCTCAGCGTGAGTTTTGCTGCCTTCTGCCTTCTGCCTGCTGCGCTTCAGTGTTTTTTGTCTTGATCTCCAAGAAGTTTGGATGCTTATTCTTGTACCCTACTCTTCCTCTATTTGAGACTATGTTACTGTAGGAGGGAGTTCCACTCCCTCCTCCTTGCACCTCCATGGTCGCTTGTTACCCTCAGTCACTTTCTCTATCAAACCCTAGAACTTTTTCCATCATCAATCTCACCTCCTCTATATATATAATTTATTTTTAATAGTTTTTTAAATTTTTTTAATTTTTAGTAGTTTTATTTTTTTTATTTTTTTATTTTTTTATTTTTTTATCATTTAATATATATATATATATATATATATATATATATATATATATATATATAATTTAAACAAATTTTTAAGTGTTTTTTTTTTGTTTTTTTGTTTTTTTTTTTTTTTGTTGTTTGTTTATAATCATATATATATATATATATATATATATATTTATTTTTAAGTAATCAACATTTTAAAAAAAGGAAATAAGACAACTAGAAAATCAACATTTAAAAAATAATTAGACAAAATATTTTAGTGTCAAAAATGTAACATTTAAAAAAAATAATCAACACTTAAGCCCTCTAAAAAAAGGGTTGATGCTACATCACAACATGAAAATCAAAACATTTAAAAACAAATATTTTATATTTGATACATAAGAAAATTTAAAGTGTCAAAAATATGTTCTTAAAAAAAAAATATACTCTAAATCCGCGTTTTTCAAATCGGATTGATTTTTTTGCTACCTCAAAAAAACGAGTAATCATATCCGTTCATGTTTCAAAGTTTACATTGTTTTTCAAAAAACTAATTTCTCTAATCAATTGTGTAGTTAACAATATTTTACACTTTTTTTTGTATGTCTAACCTAAAGCATATCAAAAACTTGAACTACAAGCCAAATTTATCTTAAAATAGTTTAAAAAATAAAAAATAAAAAAATCAGTATTAATAGATTTGGTTTCCCTTCTGATAAACCCCACTAGTGCGAAGATTAAATAATAATCTCTAATTTTATTTATATGAAAATTATATTAAATCAATTAAAAACTTTAATTGACCCCAAAAAATAATTCCATATAAACCATTGTGATAATCCTCGTTAATGAAGGCTTAGCCTAAAGGCCACTCGAGGAAATAAAAAGTGATGGAATAACCCACCCCTAAGCACAACTAAATAATCACATATAGTTGTAAACGAGTTGATCTAACACTGAAATATAAACTTATAATTATTTTCTTTTGAATCTTGAAGTGGTACATAACTCATGACATATATACAAAAGACAACAAATGATGATCAATATAATCGTATAGCATAACAAAATGTGTCTGTGCAATTTTTATATAGTTGGAGAATAGTTCTATAAGCACAAATTCAATCAATAAACAATTCACAAATTCAATAAATAAACAATTTTTTTTGAAAATTTTTATATAGTTGGAGAATAGTTCTATAAGCACAAATTCAATAAACAAACAATTTTTTTTTGAGAATAATGTTAATTAAGATTTATAATTGATATCGCAAGGTATATCAAAATAAATAAAACTATTTTATAAAAAATAAGACTTCAACAAAAATTATCTATAAAATTGGAAATTAGCTCTGCAAGGATATTAAAAATTAATAATTAAATAATGTTATAAATTAATGAGTATAGATCTTTATATTTTTATAATAAAAGGTTTTTTCAAAAAAAGAGTTATGGTAATTAGGTTTTACAATGAGCAACACAACTTATAGGGGTGTATTAAAAAATATATATTTAAAAAATAAAAATTCAGTGTGAAGTTAGAGTCGATTTTATAATGCTTGTAAAATGAAAAAGACGTTTAATATTAATTAAATTATAAAATGAGCAATATTTTATGTAGGATTAACATTTCAGTTTAGTGTAAGGAGCTAAGGCTTAGGTACATTATATTATCTTCCTCTTCTATATGCAATTGAACCTTCCATTTTCTCAAATTGTGTAGTTTTTTCTAAATGACCTATAGCCCTTAGGTATTGTTTCATATAACTTGTAGTTATATGTACACAATTTATCAATGCAATTAGGCATCATCAAACACACATTGATAGTATCAAAATACATTTGATAGATGAAATTTCAAATGTAAATATAACAAACAATCAAAATTCTTTGAAATATTAAATTCTTGAGATGAAGTGATTGTCATTGTAATTCTTTCATATTTGCAACTAAAGAAATACAAATCACACCTTATAAATAACTAACATAGTTATGCTAAATCATTGAAATTCGAACATTAAGGATAATTTCATTACAGATAAAAAAACAAATGGAAAAGTACCCTTAGATCACCCACAATAAATTTATTCTCATGACATAATATATGGTAATGAGTAGGACCTACTACTCCATGCAACAAAAACCATTCACAAGATGCCAAATTTTTTTGATTCCCAATGCTTGCATTCCACCTAGGTTCATGACTAATAGAAAAATAATTAATCAATAACAAGTTATCCATATCATAGTACTTACTACTGGTTCACCCTGAGGACATGGATAAATTAAATGAAAATTAATTTGATGAGAAATTCAGGAATCTATAACAATCTTTGCATTCAAAACGTATAAATTTGTTGATGTGTTTTACTTTTAACATAGATTGGAAAAATGCACCTCGCATTGTGTGTGAGAAACGAAAGACAAGGGAATGCATTAACATATTCCCTTAGTGGATAGTTGGATCTCTTCAACATGATGATGGTGTGTGGGAGGGATTTGAACAAGATGAGGTTGGTTAGCTTAACCCACCCCCTTAATATTTTAAGTGGAAATATTTCACTGGATCCATCTTTTGAATGCTTGATGCCTCTATCTGATTGCATTTACCAATTTGATTTCACCATGATGTAGTGGGAGCTCATGAAATGGAGTAGTAGGAAAAGTTTGGATATCATTTAGTTCTTATTCTTGTGCTTTTGGATACTTAAAGTACTCTTGTGAATGAAGTTAGTTGTTATTTTAGTTTTTATGACGATTCTTCTTTTTACTACACCCATCTATAGTTAACTCAAGGCTATGATAATGAGGATGGTTGGTTTGTGAGCTAGTTCCTCGTGCTTGATGATCTAAGAAGAAAAACACTAAGATCCCATAAGATGTACAATGAGCAAAGAAAGAGTCTTGGATGCAAAGGAAAATGGTTATTCTCTAGGTTAATTTCCAAATATGAGGGAAAGGACAAATAAAGGGAAAGAAAAAATGGAGGGGAAGGCACTCATACTAACCAAAAGAAGTGTACAAATGAACTTTAGGGACTCCAATAGAGGTTACTCTAGGAATCCAACTAAGGTTTAATTGGAGGTAAGGGAACCAACCCAAATATTCAATAGGAAGTTCTTGTAGCACATTAAAGGCGAGGTTGAAATGTTAGGAAGAAATGCGGAAACACCTTTCTTGAGGATGTTGATGCAAAAATTATGAACTACATAATTAACATTGGCTTTTCTAGAGGGTGGCACACAAAATATTTTTGGCAAATAGATGTGTAGTGTTAGACCAAATGTAATCTAATATTGCAAGGAAGGAAACATTACTAATTTAAACATTAGTATTTCTCTTGAAATGATTTTATAAGTTAAACAAATTCTTTAACATAATCACATTTTTCAAGATCTTATTAGTCTTCAAAATAAGTATCTCATCTTTACAACCATTCAAGGATTTTGTGTGTACTTCATCATTGATGATCACATCTAGGAACATGTCCTCATCAATTAAAAACTCTATGATCTACTAATCCTCATTGAATACACTCTAGTTCACAATTCTAACCAGGATTGAAGACCCAAATAAAATTTCAGTAAGAATTATTTCCCATGTTATCTTTGCAAGGAATAGAATCAATATTGAAAGCTTTAAATTGAGAAATCATTGTAAAGATCAATTAAAATAAAAAAAATTATGAGATTCTTATTATCTAGTTGTGTGTTCTTCATCATTGGTGATTGCATATTGAAGTATCTCCTCATTAGTTAAAAACTCTATGGTCTACTAATTCTCATTGAAGACATTCTAGTTCACAATCATAGCCAAGATTCAAGACCCGAACAAACGTTCAATAATAAATTTATTAGTAAGAGAATTATCTAACATAGAAAAATTGGCACACCATTAGCTAAAGAATTAGTGCCCATGTTCTCTTTGCAAGGAATGTAATTAATATTAAAATATTTAAATTGAGAAATCAATTAAAAGAAAAAAATATGAGATTCTTATTATCTAGTTGTGATGGGCGTTTTAGATTGGTTGTGTTGTAGAAAACATGTCATGGTATTTCTTGAAAAAACTTATGTACACTTGCTTCTCAATGCCACTACAATAAGAACTGAAATTAATAGCCACTGGGGTCATTTTAGTCTAGATATTAATATTCTCATATTGTAAGGAAACATTTCTCTTTTTATCATTAGTATTTTTCTTGAAACAATATCATAAGTTAAACAAATTCTCTAACATAATTACATTTTTCAAGATCTTATTCATCTTCAAATTAAATATCTCATCTTTATAATCATTAAAAGGTTTCATGTGTTCTTCATTGATGCTTGCATCTTAAAACATGTTCTCATCAGTTAAAAACTCTATGATCTACTAATCCTCATTGAAGACACTCTAGCTCACAATTCTAACCAAGATTCCAAACCCAAATAAAAGTTCAATAAGAAATTTGTCAGTAAGAAAATGATCTAACAAAGACAAATTGGGCACAACATTAGCTAAAGAATTATTGCTCATATTCTCTTTGCAAGGGATGAAATTAATATTAAAAGATTTAAATTGGGAAATCAATTCTCATGCCTCTTCTTGATAACTTTCAAATGATATAAATTACAATGTATATAATTTTTTTCCTTGCCTCATAATGATCTCAAAGTAACCATTTCTTTAATTAATTAGTATTATTATTATTTTATATTATTTATTTAATTAGTATATAAATATATATATATATATATATATATATATATATTTTAAATCATATTAATACTTTCAAGCCTTAGGATTATACTCCACCATGTTATTGATGTACTCAAATTCAAATCTAAAATAAAGAAGGGGATGTTGACCATTCAAATCAATAAGCAAGCAACTTGTCCCTACACCTTCTTGAGACTTGGATCCATTATAAAATAGTTGGTAAATGTTAGATATTGCATCAACATTAGTACCACTTACACTAATTACACTATCCATATCTCTAATAGTATAATGATAAACACTAGTATATGCTTAAGGGGTGGCACTAGATTGTTTATCTCATAAGAGAGTGAAGCAAAAAATAAACATTCTTTGGGTAGGTATAAACATGATTGACTTATTAATTCCTTCAGGCTCCATGACCATATTCTTTCATGTGCTTCGCTTGATCAACTCTAATTTGAGTTGGTATTCCTTCCCAAAGAAACCTTAAGTTAAACCAACCAGTTGCAAAGTACCATAGATCTTGTAACTAGTATCTACCCAACAACAAACCATAATGTTGAAAATAGAAACAAGAAATGTTAAAGATAGAAATGCTAAAAATAACATTGCTATAAATAGAATTTTAGGATATACTCCAACTTTGTTGAAAATAGCATCAAGAAATGATAAAAATAGAAATGCTAAAAATAACATTGCTATAGATAACATTTCAAGATATATTCCAATTTTGATTTGTCCTTGAATCAAAGTTGAGAATTAAAATTCGAATTAGTCTCACTAGCTATTTGAAAAATAATTAATAAATTCATCTTGAGTTAATTAGTTGGAGAAAATCAAACATGAAGTCTTTGTGAAGACATGCAACAATAATCCCTTTGATTGAGGAAGTTATCCCTTAATAAAGGAGATAAGGATGAGTTGTATTAGAGTTGAAATTAGTTAGCTCAATTAACTGAGTTAAGTCTAGTTAGATTAGTTCCAAATAGTTTGTGGAACTGATTATGAGTTCAGTTAGTTAATGCATGCATGCATGCAACTAGTGTTCTCCAGATAACTGAATATTCTCTCATAAATAACTCATGCATGTCAGTTCAGAGAAAGACCCAGTTGAGATTAAAGATAGGGACATTGTACTATTAGTTGGAGGAATTATCCTATAAAAGAAACTCATCCATGCAGAAGGAATAAAATCCTTCAGGATTGCGCAGTTATTTCAGAGGTCAGTGTTGTGTGTGAGGTGAGAATCACACAGGTTGTCGCTGGAGGACCCATGAGAAACTGCATAAGGAAATAGGAGGCTTGGAGGATTGAAGGAAGGCATATGTGTTGTCTATTCTGTCTATGAGCATTAGTGAGGGATTGTACTAAGAGCTAGATAGCTTGTGAGCTAAAGCATTGTGTAATCCTGAGATATTTCCACTTGTATGATAGTACAGATAACGGGGTTTTTAGCTGAGGCTTTCCCTAGAGTATTCTTCTGTGTTTCATGTGCATGATTACTTCTTCTCTGTTATATGTGTTCCAATTGATCTTGCTCAAATTGATTAAGCTTCTATAAAGTTTGATAGTAGAAGTAGATCAAGTATTTTGCTTTAGTACATTGCATTATCAAGTGATCTACAGTGAGAATTTCTACATGGTATCAGAGCTAGCTGATCTATAGAAAAATTTCTACATGGTATTGGAGCAAAGGTGATCAAAGCGGAGAACAATATACAAAGAAGGGAGAAGTTCAAAGTTTTGAAGTTCTTGATTGTAGGTATAGAATCGATTTCTTATCACATCTCAAAGTTCACCAATGGCATTCAATGGCTTGAGACTCGAGTATGCTCTGGATGGCAGCTTGAATTACATAGCCTGGAAGGATCGCATGAAAGAGATATTAGAGGACAACAGTTTGAAGGTCTTCATTGATGAAGAAGTCCCCAAACCAGCAACAGCTAATGCCCAAGAATTGGTGGAATGGAAGAAATGTGTGGCGAAAGCGAGGAGGATTCTTCTGGAGGGAGTTCAAGACCACATTGTCTCGAGTCTCCATGGGAAGGAGACACCGTTTTCAATATGGAAGACATTGAAGGATCTATATCAGAATAGCAGCGACCAGAGGAAGCTGGCGCTGAAGGACAAGCTTCAGAAAATCAAGTGTGAAAAGGGCGACACAATCTCTACATATCTAAACAAGCTCACCACCTGCAGAGATGAGCTTGGAAGTGTAGAAATCACGATAGATGATGATGACATGGTGAGCTTTGCTCTCCTTGGTCTTCCTAAGAGTATGCATAGCTACCAGGACTCAGTGAATGGAAGAGAGAAACTGCCAGATTGGGAACGACTGTGGCCAGATCTGATGCAGGAGGAGATCAGGAGAAGCACCAGAGATGGTTCTTCATCCAAGGAGGATGAAGAAAATCTAGCCTTAGCCAGTAAGGCAAGGAAAGGGAAGGAGAAGGATTCTCATTCCAAATCAAGTTCTTCCCATGGTGGGAAGAAGATTGACAAATCTAAAGTGTGATGCTTTAATTGTCATTAGGTGGGCCATTATGTAATAAATTTTCCATTGAAGAAATCCAAGAAGGGATCCTCGAAACGATCTGAAGGTGAAGCCCTGGCGTCTTAGTTCGAATTGGATTTTACCCTCATTGCATGCATGGTTTCATCGATGATGGGTTGTGGTTGGTTTCTTGACAGTGGAGCCTCATTCCAGATGACCGGTGATAAGAGTTTTTTCAGTACCTTGGAGGAGAAATACCTCTAGATGTGCATAGAGATGGATAATGACGAAAGGTATAGTGTTTCAGGAGTGGGCACAATTGCTTTTCAGAGGGAGCATGGAGCTCTCATTACCTCGACAGATGTGAAGTATGTGCCTGGACTGAACAAGAACTTGGTATCGATCATGATGATGGAGGACAAAGGCTACGATGTTGTTTTCAGTAAGAGAAAGGTTTTCCTAAGACACATCACCATGAGATAGGTGAAGCAGATCGGTTCACGAGTCAAGAACATGTATGCTCTTGAGGTTCAAGATGCATGCAAGGCCTTGAGGAGAAAGGAAACTGTTAGAGACTTGGTGGTTGAGAGGGAGAGTACATTACCTCTCAACATGCAGCTCCAGAAGAAGTCTCAGACAATTGTGGAGGAGCCACAATTGGTGAAGCAACTTCAGGAGGTTGTGGAGCAGCCACAACTGGAGAAGACGAGAGGAGACCGAGTGGAGGCATCCACTCATGCAGAGACCTCTAGTAGGGGGAAATTTTGATCCAAGTGGGCAGAAGGATCACATGCAGCCATACCTCCAGGTGTGACGTGGGGAAATGTGAAGTGATAGTCCAAAGAAGGCTGAAATAGGGGTAGGATCCTTGAGGTACCCAGCGTCTTTGATTAGACCTTGCTACGAGAGCCCCGACGAGGAGTAGCAGGACTGGCTGAGTGGGTAGAGACAGATGCGGATGGAGCAGTAAAGGGAGCTTCAACATCAGAGGGTGTTTCTAGCCCAACAGTGAGGTCAGTTGGGAGATATGTTACTTACTTCTCAGTAACTAAGTTGTAGTGCAGTAGTGGGCAACACGATGCAACATGATGAGAGGAGGTGCAGTGTGGATGCATGCTGGGAGATAGGACCAACAACAACATGGATGCAGCAGTAGGAATCAGTGTGATTGATGCAGTTAGAGATAAAAGTGACAGAGGCTAGAGAAGTCAGATATTGAAGAGCACAGAGGTGTAGAGATTTCAGTCGAAAGAGGCAATAACAGTGAGAGACTTTGATCAGAGATGCATCATATTGATTTAGGTTGGATATTTTTTGTTTCTGTAGTTGCTGGAGCAACAACACGTGAGACAAATGTTGCATGCAAAACATTCCAGAGGTTCAGGATCGAGTTCGAGTTGAATGCCTTTCTTGTTGAGAGGGAGTGTTGAAAATAACAACAAGAAATGCTAAAAATAGAAATGATAAAAATAGCATTGCTATAAATAAAATTTCACGATATAGTCCTACTCCGTAAAAAATAACATCAATAAATGATAAAAATAGAAATGCTAAAAATAGCATTGCTATAGATAGAATTTCAGGATATATTCCAATTTTGATTTGTCCTTGAATCAAAATTGAGAATTAAAATTCGAATTTAGTCTCACTAACTGTTTGAAAAATAATTAATTAATTCATCTTGAGTTAATTAGTTGGAGAAAATCAAACATGAAGTCTTTGTGAAGACATGCAACAATTATCCCTTTGATTGAGGAAGTTATCCCTTGATAAAGGAGATAAGGATGAGTTGTATTTGAGTTGAAATTAGTTAGCTCAGTTAACTGAGTTAAGTCCAGTTAAATTATTTCCAAACAGTTTGTGGAACTAATTGTGAGTTCAGTCAGTTAATGCATGCATGCATGCAACTAGTGTTCTCCAGATAACTGAATATTCTATCATAAATAACTCGTGTGTCAGTTCAGAGAAAGACCTAGTTGAGAATAAAGACAGGGACATTGTACTATCAGTTGGAGGAATTTTCCTATAAGGGAAACCCATCCATGCAGAAGGAATAAAATCCTTCAGGATTGCGCATTTATTTCAGAGGTCAGTGTTGTGTGTGAGGTGAGAATCACATAGGTCGCAGCTGGAGGACCCAAGAGAAACTGTGCAAGGAAATAGGAGGCTTGGAGGATTGAAGGAAGGCATATGTGTTGTCTATTCTATCTATGAGTAGCAATGAGGGATTGTACTGAGATTTGGATAGCTTGTAAGCTAAAGCTTTGTGTAATCCTGAGATATTTCCACTTGTATGATAATACAGATAGTGGGGTTTTTAGTTGAGGCTTTCCCCATAGTATTCTTCTGTGTTTCATGTGTATGATTTCTTCTTCTTTGTTATATGTGTTCCAATTGATCTTGCTCAAATTGATTAAGCTTCCGCAAAGTTTGATAGTATAAGTAGATCAAGTATTTTGCTTTAGTACATTGCATTATCAGGTGATCTATAGTGAGAATTTCTACATGGTATCAGAGCTAGCTGATCTATAGAGAAATTTCTACACATAAGCTCTCAAAATCAATGACAATATTATCGATAATATCATGTATTCATAGACTAGAAAATACTTGAATTAAAACATCATTTAACTCACTCATAACTCATACATCCTACCCATTTAATCAAACAATGTGCATGGAAGAATTGAGGGGTGTAGTATTCAATTTATTACACAATGAGTACAACATGACATACAAGGACGCCCCTATATCAACCAAGTAGTTATGCACATTGTGATAAAAAATATTGAGAGTTAAAATAAATGGAAGGATTTGTGATGGTTGCATTCACAAAATCCTTCTTCATTGTGGTGATCAAACGATTCAAATTCTTCATAAAAAACGCTCATCGCTACTTAATATTGAGTAAATCATGAAAAGAGAAGTTATAATTAATCTTTTTCATATCATAATGATACTATAATCCATTTCCCATGGAGTTGCATGTGATGTTGAAGGAATGAGAGAAGATGTTTTGGTTGTGGTAGTTGAGGAAGTGGGGAAGTAATCAACATAGGGTTCTATTTTTTTCAAAGAGGATAATCACTCATAGTAATTTATGTAGGATGAATTTCTTCTACTACTTCTTTTTCCCTTTTCAGCCTTGATAGCTTTTATAATTAAGCAATACATCCCACAACATGAACATTGTTAAAGAAGATTTATCTTCCTCTTTTATCTCCTTTGCAACTTCTTCCATAGCTATATATTATTGTTGGCTTCATTAAAAATGAAATTAATGACATTGATGTGTTCCATATGTGATTTCTTTGATTTACTTGTTGGATGGACATGGAAACAATGTTACATAACAATGTCCTCCAATCTTATAGTGGTGTTGATCACAGTTGATTGCAATGGCTTTATAACCATTGTGCTTTAAACTCCTAAAATGATTCGATTTTTTTTTTTTTTTTTAAGTTACTTCTATTTCATTTTTTAAGTCCACTATGTCAATTTACATCCTTTAAATCACATGCCACAAACTCTCCATATCCACCGTTGAATCCTTTGCTTTAGATTCAATAATACACTTTCTCACTGCTAGAGTCTTCTTTTTGCGTAGCAAAAAGTACATTCTCACACTTTTTAAAATTTGGGGTCGCTCTTAAACATGCCATTTCTTTTTCTTTTATTACTTTGTATGGTTCTTTATATCTTTGCATTTTCTCTTCATGAACATATCAACGGACATTGAAATGGTTAGAGGAACAAAATTCAAACAATGTGTCTTATACTGATATGAAGGCTAATCATATTTTGTAAGAAAAGTAGTGAAAGTATAGTTGAAATCCTCTATTTTATTATTTGGCTCCATTTTCATTTATGATAATGTTTGGAACAAAGCTGTTGGAGTTTTTGCATCACCAATTTTTGCTATAAAAGTGATTTCAAAATTAGCACAACTAGTAATAAATCTAATAGCCATATTAAAACGTTAAGCAGCTACTTTGTCATTAAAAGTGAAAGGAAATATGTGATTGAAAAATATGAATTATGTTTAAAAATTTTTGATTTGACAATTTGCATGAACTTCTAAATGCGATTTCCCTGTGTTGGCTTTATATAAATCAAACTTGGGCAACAATATTTTTATGTTGTCAAGCACCTTGTGTATCACACCTAAAAGATTTAATGCATATGAATCCAACCACATAGGTTGATTTCTATCCATGATATCTCAGGAGATAATTACAGGTAGAACTTGATGTGGAAGTGGTTTCCAAATCATAGGAAGAATCTTCTAATTGCTTACTAGAGTAGTTTGTGAAATCAATCTAATGAAAAATGGTTTACGTAAGATTTTCCCTTAGGTTTTAATGGTTGAGTTTCAATAAAATAATCCTATTTTTGTTGAGGTAATTCATATACAATAGCTAATGCATTGATTCGATGATCATAAAACTGAGTTAACCTTCGAAAATATTAAAATTATTAAGAAGGATTAGTAAAATGATCCTATATTTTGAATGGGGTTGGATTTCTTGTTGTAAATTGGTTTCCAAATAAGGATTATGTTAAATATTGTAACTTAAACATGTGTTCTAGGTTTAAGAGGTTTTGTTGAGGCTAGCAACACAGAGAAGTGAATTATTTCCAAGCCTATGTAATTTTTTCTATGTTTCACTTAGGGAACATGTCTTAATTAAGTTTATTAATGATTTTTAAATATTTCTTAAGTTAGAACTTAAGAAAAATTGGTTAATTAATGGGCATTAGTTGAAATAAAGTTGGTTTGCCTCTAAAAACTTCTTGAAAGTTTCCAAGATGATATTAACCATCGATGAGACAATATAACTTCTATTCTTAGTCGTTCATTTGTGAATGTGAGATTATAAAGGGAAATTGATGGGATGCATTGGAGTACATTGATTTGAGTATTGTTGGGTGGGTTTTTAGTGAGACACCAGGAGGGTTTCAAAAACAATAATTGAGAAGTATTTTTCCCGGGTTTATTCTTCATTCGAGAGACTTCTAACTTCTGATATTCAGAAGGAGGGTTTTTTTGCTAAATTATTTTCTATAGAGCGAGCCAAGTTTTTCTCTAGGCCCTGAAGGGCCAATGAGGAGGTCGAGTTCTTCTTGGCCACATGTGTTGGGAAAGAGAGGGTCGTACAAGGGCCAATTTTCTTTTAGAGTGTTGTATGGTTTGCAAAAGGAAGGTTGTGGGGTTTTCCTAGACGATTTAATCAACATAGGCGAATATTGATTTCCTGGTATTAGACAAGACATAAATGTAATTTATCATTAGCAGATTTGTTGAAGATTTAATAATTATAAAATCTTCAGGGACATTTTTCATTTGTGTGATTGGTTTCTCATATATTCTGCTACATTTTAATTTGGCGAATGGTGTTGTTCATGTTTTTATTCATTACTTTAAGATGAAAATTTAATTTTTCTATGCATAAGTAATCAAAATAATTTACTGGGTTAATAACACCTTTTGGGTAGTGGAAATTTTACATGGTATTAGAGATCACTACAATGATGGAGTGTTTCTTTATCTGAGCACTAGGTTTTTGAAAGAAAAATCAAGGGTTTCATCACACAAGTTGATTTTCTTCATTTCTCTTCAGATCTATTGGGGTTTTGAGGGTTTCAAAAATGGCTTCAACTAGTGTGAGGATCAAGATAAACTTAATGGTGCATCAATTTTTTTTATCTGGAAATCCATGATATTTTTTTACTAGAGGAGCATGGTTGAAGGACTATGCAATGTCTAATGTTTTTGTACCAACAAATCTAATGTATTTAGTGATCTACCACAAGGAGGATGCCAAATATAGTGTATTATACAAGATGGGGTCAAATATCATATCATACCCCATATTGCAGAGTTGGATACATGTAAGAAGATGTGGGATGCCATCCTGAATCTTTTCTAGAGTGAAAATGTGAACATGAAATTTATCCTCAGAGTGAAGCTATGAAGCACCAGACAAAACAAGGGATAAAGCATTGTCAACTACCTTAGTAAGGTCAAATAATTCAGAGACGAGTTAACAATTGTCGAAGAAAAAGTGGAAGATGAAGAGCTCGTGAGAATTGCATTGAATGGGTTCTCAAAGTAGTGGGATGTCTTGGTCCAGGTGATTACTAGAAGACACGTCTTTCCTAGTTGGTATTGTCTTTGGAGTGAGTTCACTTAGGAAGAGATTTGAAAGTGTTATGTCAATGTAGGTGGAAACGTTGGCTAGAAGGGTGAGGATGACGCGAATGTTTCTCTTGTAGGAAAGAGAAAAACCAAGAAAAGCTAAAGCAAAGGGTCTAACCCTAGGGGAGAAAAGAAAGGGAAAGACATGAGAAAATTCAAGTGTTTTGGCTGTCATAAAAAAAAGAAATTATGTTAATCAATGTTCTAACAGGAAGAAAGGTGAAAAGAAGAAGAATCAACAAACAAAAACTTCAACAAACATTGATGAACTATTTTCAAGGCTTAAGAATGATTTCTCTCTCATTGCTTTCCAATCTAGCTTGACCACCACACGTGTTTGGTACATAGATAGTTGGGCATCATGTCACATGATAGGATTTAGAGAGTATTTCTCTAGCTACGAAGTAAAGGAGATGTGATTCTAGAGAGTAATGGGAAACAAGTCCAATGTTACTCTAGTTGGGAGAGGGACAATCACATTTCATAGGGAGTCACGTAAGAATATCCAAATAACAAATGTGTTACACATGCCAGGTATGTGTATGAATCTAATTTCAATATACATTATTTAGGATAAGGGGTGAAGTATACTCTTTCAAGGACAAAAGGTGTATCTAAAATACTAGGATTGCAAGCTAGGAGAGGAGATTGGGGTTAGAAGCAACATGTTGTATAAGTTGCAGTTTGGAGCTCCAAAGGCATTGGTTAGCAACAATGATGGTAGACATATAGGAGAGATGTGGCATAGGAGGATGGGTCATATTCATCATGGAGCACTTAATTTCTCATAGAAAAGATGACACATATTCTAAAGGCGACAAAGTATGATGACATATGTAAAGGGTGCATAATTGGAAAATTCTCAAAAGTTGCATTTCCAGGAAGTGATAGTAGAACCAAGGGTGTTTTAGATTTGATAAATTTTGATATTTTTGGTCCATTTTTTGCATGATATCTCAGGTTTTATGAATATTTCGTGACCTTCATTAATGATTTCTCTAAGAAGACCAGGATACAATTTTTGAATACAAAAGATGAAGTCTTTAGTCACTTCCAAGAATTTAAGACTCTTTGGGGGAACTCGACAAGAAAGAAGATAAATATAATTCAAACAGATAATGGGGGTGAGTATATCAATAAATCCTTCAAGGAATTATATGCCAAGGAGGGAATTAGGAGAGAGTGGAGAACTCCATATAACTTGTAGTAGAATGGGGTTGCAAAATGTGAGAATAAAGCTATAGTTGGAGCAACAAGGGCCATGCTATATGATCAGAATATGCCTAGATATCCTTTGGAAAAAGAATGTAGCAAAATAGTAAACATTCAGAATAGGGTCCCACATAAGGTGTTTGGAAAGATGACACCCGAGGAGGAATTTACAGGGAAGAAGCCAAAAGTTGGTCATTTCAGGATTTTTGGCAGTGTTGCTTATTGTCACGTTCTAGTCGAGAAGCATACCAAGATGGATTCAACTGTAGAGAAATGATATTTCGTTGGTTACAATGAAACAACCAAGGAATATAGGATCTATATTCCAGGGAATCAGAAGATCATTGTGAGATGAGATGTTAAGTTTTAGGAGGAGAAATCCTTTGGTAGGTCTCATGAGTTGCCAATAGTTGATCATAGCCAATAGGAAAAAGCTCCAAGGGTTGAAAAACAATTTCAAGTGCAGGGCACAAGTAAAAGCACAGTGACCAATACAAGAATGGGTACATGTGTTGAGGAGATTTCACAAAATAGGGAGCAACAACATGATGAGGAGGTTGAAGCCCCACCCACTTTAGTTGGTAGGAGGAACCATGAGGTGCTCCAAAAATTTAGAGATGCACAAGAGTTTGTGGGAGCTCCTATATCAAGCACTAGAGACAAAAGACCACGGAAGATGTATTTAGGTTACATGGCATTGATGATTCAGATAATTGACAACGAACCTTCTAGCTATCAAGAGTCTACATAATAACAAGTTTGATAGGATGCTATTGTGGAGGAATATAACTCCATGATGAAGAACAATGTTTGGAAGGTAGTGCCTAGATCATTTGATACTAAAATGGCCGGTTCTCATTGAATCTATAAGATCAAGCACATTGTAGACGGTATAATATAAAAATTCAAAGTCAGGTTCATGGGGAAGGGATTCTCTTACAAAGAGGCAATAGATTATGATGAAACATTTGCTTCCCTAACCAGGTATATTTCTATTAGCGCCGTGATCTTAATTGCAACACAAATGGGATGGAACATTCATCATATAGATGTCAAGACAATGTTCCTAAATGGAGTCATAGAAGAGATGGTGTACATTAAGAAACCGAAGGGGTTTGAGGCATGAAACATGGAGACACATGTATGCAAATTGAAGAGAGCACTATATGTGCTAAAGCAAGCTACCAGGGCATGGTATGGTCATATTAATAGATACTTGCAAGCGATGGGCTTCTTAAAGAGTGAGGCAGATTCTAATCTCTATTATGTTATGGTTAGAGATGAACCACTCATTCTTGTTTTGTATGTGGATGGTCTATTTCTGACTGGGTGATCAAGGCTCATAGAAGACTGCAAGAGGGAATTAGTAGAAGAGTTCAAGACAAAGCATTTGGGGTTGATGCACTATTTTTTAGGACTAGAGGTATGGTAGACAGATGGGGAAATTTTTCTTGGTCATGGAAACTATACTTTGGAGATTTTAAAGAAATTTAAGATGTTGGATTGTAGATAAATGTATACACCTATGCCAACTAATTAGAGGAAGATTGATGCATCAAAGCAAAAGGAACTGTACCCCACTATATATAGACAAATTATTGGCTCTCTTGTGTATCTCATCAACAAAAGGCTAGATATTTTCTTTGTAGTCAATTCTCTTAGTTAGTTCATGGCGGAACCAAATGGAGTGCATTGGACAACAAAAAATCATGTGTTGTGGTATCTATGAGATACAATTGAGTATAGGTTAAAATATACTGAGGGTGATGGTGTCAGATTGATTGGCTACACTGATGTAGACTAGGCAGGTAATGTAGTGGAATATAAGATCACTTTAGGTTGTTGTTTCAACATGGGATCAGGGGTTATCTCTTGGCACAACATGAAGCATAAGTCTATTGCATTAAGCTATGCAGACAAAGAGTACATGGTAGTAAGCATGTCATCATGTGAGTTCATATGGATTCAAAATTTTCTAGTGGCATCGTTTGGTTAGAAGATAGAGCCAACCATCATTCACTGTGAAAATCAAAGTTGCATCAGGCTCTTTAGAATCTGGTATTTCATGTTCCGTCAAAACATATCAACGCACAATATCATTTCATCAGGGATGTGTACAACATGGATAGGTTTGACTATAATAGGTACCTATAGATCAACATGTAGCAAAAATTCTAACGAAAGCCTTGACAAAAGGAAAGTTTGTTTTCTTCAACGATAAGTTGGGTGTTGTTGAGAACACCTTCCTCTCTAAGAGGGATTGTTAAACAATTGTAGCTCAACCAAGTGTTCTAGCCTTGAGAGGTGTCATTGAGTCTTGGAACACAAAGAAATTAATTATCTCCAATCCCATGTAATTTTCCCTAAGTTTCACCTAGGGAAAATGTCTTAATAAAGTTAATTAATGATTTTTAAACACTTCCTAATTTAAAACTTAGGAAAAATAGTTAATTAATTGGAAATAGTTGAGATAAGATTGGTTTTCCTCTAGAAGATGTTGGAATTATGGCAAAGGTTTGGCGCTATGGCATTGGTGTTGTCCTTGATGGCAACTCACTCTGGTGACAGATCACAGTTCAGGCACTCAGAAAGAAGAAAAATATATATATGCAGGTGCACTTTGATGAAGCCGCGTATACACGCGGGTTGGACGTTTCGAAGGCGCGTATGCGTATACACGCACTTTCATGCAAGGAAAAGCGCGTACATGTGGGAGAACTTATTTTTGGTCTATGGTATTTAGTCCTTGGTATTTGAACCTATGGTTTTGGGCCATGGTATCTCGTCATAAGTGTTGATCCCAAGTATTGGGTCCATGGTATTGAATTGTTATGGTTTTTGGACTATGGTATTGTGAAAGGCCTAAGGCTATAAAAGAGAAAGGAGATCATTTGGCAAGGTATGATCCGAATTATTGAATATCTGATAAAGTGCTAGATCTGGAATACTGTGATTGGGTTATGGTGCAGATCTAGATATGAAGGAAGAAGGAACCTGAGCGCAAGGAGAAGTATAAGTTCTTTTGATGAGTCAAAATCTTAAGGCTTGAATGATAATATCTTTGTATGATTTTGATCTGTTCTATGTGGCGCTTGCTTGATCTATAAATCTGGTAATCTGGGTAAACTAATATCTGAATATTTGAAGGGGTAAATTATCTTTATAGATCTATACGTAGGTTCAGTGAAGCGAAGAAGCGTATACACTCAGTTTCTGTAAGTCAAAAGGGCGTATACGCATGTTGATCTTAGCACAGAAGTGTATACACGTAGTTTCTATAAGTCAAAAGAGCGTATACGCAGGTTGATCTTAGCACACAAGCGTATACACGCTGTTTCTGTAAGTCAAAAGAGCGTATACGCAGGTTGATCTTAACACAGAAGCGTATGCACACAGGTTTCTAAATATTGAAGTAGCATATGTCTCTTAATTTATGTTCTAGCTGCTTCTGTTGATTATTGCAGTAATCTGGTCTCAGAATTTGGGGTGTGATTACATTTACTATGATCTGGGTACAGTTGTCAGAGAAGTGTTTATTTTGATTCAGTCTTGATTGGTGAAAAGGTGATTGGTTGATGCAGAAATTCCTGATGTTTGATTGATGTTATTTGTGGATCCAGTCTGAAAATTTATGAAACGCGGTCCCTGGAAGAAAGAGAAGGTTGTAGCCTTCTGCAGGTAGCAGCCTGCGTACTAGTATCTCAACTAGTACAAGAACTAAAGGGGGTTGTAGCTCCCTTCAAGGAGAAGCTGGAAAACGAGAGAGAGTTGTAGCTCTCTGCAGGTTGCAGCCTGCGTACTGGTAAAGGACTGCACCAGTACATTGTAAACAGAAGTTTCTAATTAAAGAAGGATAGAGACGAATTGCAGCAGGTGGTTTTCACCCACATTGGGTTTCCACCTTATATCTTGTGTTCTTGTGTGTGGTTGTCTTCTTCTCTGTTTTACTATTCCTGGTAACTATTTATATGATTATGTTGCATAATTTAATGATCAACATCTGTAGAATAAAGTAAATTATAAATCTGCATAGTATACGCGGGTGTCCTTATCTATAGTTGCGTATATACACGGTTCATCTAATTGAAGTAGCGTATATGTTCTGGGTTTGAAAAAGAAAATAATTGACCAGATAATACTGATTCACCCCACCCCTCTCAGTATTATTTCCAACAGAAGATTCTTGAAAGTTTCTAAGATGATATTAGCCATAAAATGGGACAAGATAAGTTCTTATCTTGGCCATTCATTTTTGAACGAGAGATTATAAAGGGAAATTGATGGTCAACATTTGAGTACATTGAGTTGAGTATTGTTAAGTGATTTTTTAGTGAGACACTAGGAGGGTTTCAACAACACTAATTGAGAAGGATTTTTTGAGGGTTTATTCTTCATCCAAGAGACTTCCAACTTCTAAGATTCAAAGCGAGGTTTTGCTAGCAAAATTATTTTATGCAAAGGGAGTTGAGTTTTTCTCCAAGCCATGAAGGGGTAGTGTGAATTTCCAGAGGAAGCCAATTTCTTCTTGGATGCACATGTGGGATGAGATAGGGTTGTACAAGGGCTGAGTTTCTTCCAAAGTGCCATATGTTTTGTAGAAGGAAGGTTGTGGGGTTTTCCTAGATGATTTGATAAAGAAAAACATGAAGATCAATTTTCAAGTACTAGGAAAGCAGTAAATGTAATTTATCATTAATAGATGTGTTGAATATTTAATAATAAAACCCTCATCTTGAAAATTGGTTTCCCCATCTTGGGGTGTTTCCACAAACATTTATCCAAAAATATTTGTGTCGATTGTGCAATTGGTTTCTCATATATTACATTGAATTTTTAATTTGGTGAATGGTGCTACTCATGTTTTTATTCATTTCTTTCAACCGCAAATTTAATTTTGTTGTGCATAAGTAATCCAAATAATTTACAGGTTAATAATACCTTTTGGGTAGTGGAAATTTGACATATTAGTTTTGTTTCATAATGCTATTTAGATGAAAATGTGAAGCTAGGTTACACTTTTGTGTGAATTGCCCCTGAAAAATTCATAATCATAATTTTTTGGCTGAACAATATATATATACATATATATATTAGATATATATATTTTATATATATTATTTATTTTATTTTAATTCTATTATTTTTATTTTTTTTTTTTGTTTGTTTTTTTTTTGTTTTTGTTGTTTGTTTTTTTTGTTTTGCTTTTGTTTTTGTTTTTGTTTGTTTTGTTTTGTTTTGTGTGTTTGTTTTTGCTTTGTTTTTTTGTTTTGTTTTGTTTTGTTTTTCTTTTTCTTTTTTCTTTCGGCTAAATTATTTACATTTATTCGAACGAACTATTATACGAACGTTCGGCCAAACAATTGGATGTCTAGATTAACGCCGATTATTTAACGGATTTATTTATTTATTTTTTTCAAAGGTGAAAAATTGTCAATACATTTTTTCGACCGAAAAAATGTATATATATATGATGACCCTTAGGCTGTTGTAGAATTTATTGCGTTGTTAGTTCGTTGGTTTGTAGTGGTTCGACTAACCGGTTGTTAGTTTGTTGGTTTGCAGTTGTTCAAGTGGAACCATAACCACGTATGTCCCTGTCGTTGCATCACTGTTATTCGTTGTTGTTGTTTTGTTTTTTTTTTTTTTAGTGCATATAGTAATTTTTTGTTGGATGTTTTGTAGGATTGGTTGGTTCTAGAGGAGTTCTTGCACCTCATCGTTGCTAGAGGAATTTTGTCAGCGTCCTCGTCCGGACTGCACAACAACTAAAATTCTTGCTGGAATTGCTATTCATCTATTTCTTTGCTGAAATTCGATAATCCTAGCATCTTGGCTATAACATTAGTAGATATTAGGACAATTAGTTTAGAATTTTTAGGGAAAACTAGACATCTCTTTTAGGAAAATATCACCAATCTTGAAACCCAATTTTAATGGTGGTTCCATTTTAACACATGTTTGTCACTACTTACCACAACTCTGCGAGTGTTATTTGCTATTAATTTTCAGTCAAATAGAAAAAAGATATGTCCCCCCTCCCATGGAATCTCTCATACCAATGAAGCTTACCTATTATCTTATGACGTAACTCTACGATGCACTATTGTAACGCTATCCTATTGCGCTATCTTATGATGCATGATCTTATCTTACAATGTCATGTTATCTCTCGAATACTTGTTCAAATGATTATATTAGGGTCATGATGTTTCATAGGTAAAGTGGTCGAAAAAAATAATTCGGAAAACTAGACATTTCTTTTGGGAAAATATCACCAATATTGAAAACTCGTTTCAATGGTGGTTCCATTTTAACACATGTTTTTCATTACCTACCACAACTTTGGGAGTGATATTTGCCATTGAGTTTCAGTGAAATAGAAAGGGTATGTCATGATTCCATATGAACCTTACCAATTATCTTATGATGCAACTCTACGATGCACTATTACAATGCTATCTCACTGTGTTATCTCATGATGTAATATTATGATCCAGTCTTTATAATGCACGATCTCATCTTACGATGACATCTTGTCTCCTGAATACTTGTTAAAAGTATTGTATTAGGGTCATGATGTGTCATAGGTAAAGTGGTTTAGAGTGAGCCATACATTTGAAGAATAGATTCTTGAGTTCTTAGTTTGAATTTTTGATGGTTTGTTTTTAAGCTCAATAATATTTGAATTCTAATTTTATATATATATATATATTATATAATATATAATATATATATATATATATATATTTATTTATTTATTTGAAAAAAAAGATATTCTTTCATTAATTAAAATAAAAAGAGGGTACATATTTCAATTAAAGAACTGATCCGAAAACAACAAAATTGACTATTTGCGCAGTTTCTTCAAATATTAACTAATGTTTCCTTTTAAGTGAAATAATGAGACAAAACTGATTTTTAAGTGCCTTAAACATAAACTTGAAATCTGAAATTAAGCATGAACAAAGAATAGGAAGCGAATATATAAAACTTGATGACGAAGTTCGTCCCTCCTGGACTACGTCTTCGGGCCCGCTTCCAAGTGGGCATCCGATGTATTAAAAATGCTCATAAAGTCTCTTTACATCAAATTCACCATTCTAGAATGTGAACACAGGCATCAATGGATACTGTCAAAAGATAGGCCTCAACCTCAGCTTTCTAACACAACTTATAGATTTCAAAAAGGCCCAATATTGGCCAAGTTATGCCTCAAACAACATTTTACAAGCACAAATAACACTAGTTCTTGAACTTCACCATACAACTCCCATAGCAAGGGCGCACTAGTAAAACCTTTTATAAGGCCACGGGTAGGTCCCAGGGTCAAACTCACTGACCTCTTGGGATTTTGAATGGAAATACTTAGCAAATGTTATAACAAAGTATAAATTATATAAAAATATGATGTAGTTGTTATTCCCCGTGCCAATGTATCAAATATTGTTTTAACAAAGTATTAAACATGACATATATTTTAGTTAAACGGGCGGTGACAACCCTGTGGAAAACCATGTCATTGGACCGAAAAGTGAAACAAAACATATGGTTTTCAATGAACCGATGGCTAACCATCGTGGCACAACCCCCATGACATTTGTTGCAACAATAGTTTAACTTTGGATATGGTTAATGGTTGCAGTGCGCCGATTGGAGACTCCGCCATGGTAACTTTGGTGCCTTGTCTGGTAGCACGATAACAATATCCATCAGTTTGGTGGGGTTGCTGGATGTGGCGGGCTCCGCCAACACTTACCCCCAATTAACACATAACAAACTTTAAATATAAGAATGCGCCCAACGTTTAACAAAGTAAAGTCGTGGGCCAAACGTAAAGTTTTGTGATGTCTATTCGGAGGTCGTGGGTCTGACCCCCGACCTTTCCAGTTGACCTTGTTGACTTTGACCACCACCTTCTTTGACTTTGACCTGCCACTTGGCCTGCAAAGGCCCATTTTTTTTGCCTGTTTGAGAATAACTTCAGAACACATTTTCTCCCTCATACAGAGGCCATTTTGCAAACCAAATATACCGATGGAATCAGCGCGACGAGCTCTTCGACTTGGTGTTGGTTTCATGAGCATATAAGACTATAAAATTTTGAGCATTTCAAGGATCCTCCTGGATCATTCCTCTCCACTGGACGCTTTTGGACCACCAAAAGTTTGGTTTTAAGTAGACATGAGGTGAGGGTACAACTCCCTCACCCTTCTGATCTCCATCCATCTTGCCTTGCTTGTATTCATGCCTTTGAGTCCCACTCAAAGATACTCAACATCTCCATGTCTAGAAGTGCAAACCTTCCTATCCAAGATGGTATCTTCCTATAAATCAGTCACACATTCAGGTGAAACATCATCTACAGTTGGAATTTGAGAATTTTCCTCTGGATCCATGATCATAAGAGGTTCATACAACTTCAAATTTTCAACATTTACAACTGAATATATGTGCATGTATGGAGCAAATTCAACTTGAATGCATTATATCTAATCTTTTCAACAATTTTAAAAGGACCATACCTTATAGGTTTATAATTTTGTCCTTCAACTTTCATCATTTCTTTGCTGATGTATAGCCATACTTGATCACCAACCTATAAGTGATGATCCACTCGATGCTTGTCATGGCACATTTTTGTACTTGGCCTGACTTATATCCAATTTATCTTGCACTGCTTCGTGAATCTTTTGGATTCTTTGAATGAACTTGATTTCTTTGTTGACATCTCCATGTCCATGCTCCTTAGCTTCTTCACCAAACATGAATTCCATTGGTGATTTTGGCAGGTACCCAAAACATGTCTCAAAAGGAGATCTACCTATAGAAGAGTGTAAGGCTCGGTTGTAAGCTTGCTGGACATAATGTAAGGATTCATCCCAAAACTTAGGATGCTTGCTACAATAGACTCTGAAAATATGTACCACAGTTCTGTTGACCACCTCTGTTTGCCCATCGGTTTGTGGATAAAAATCTGTGATCTTTTTGAACTTAGTGTCCATGATTCCCACAAAGTGGACCAAAACTCCCCCATAAAACGAGAGTACCAATTTGAAATTATAAAAGTAGGCAACCCAAAATGAACCCGTAAATTTTGAAAGAACATCTGTGCAGTTTGTTTCGCAGTAAATTTCTTTTTACATGGAATAAGAATACACATTTTGCTAAATCCATCAACCACCACATACAAATAATCATGCCCTTTTCTAGACATTGGAAGTCCTCCTACAAAATCCATAGATATATTGTCCCATAGCTGAAAAGGAACTGGAAGTGGCATATACAAACATAAATTTTTGCTGTTTGGTTTTCTTGTTGAACACGTGACACAAACTTTGATGTACTTAGAAACTGTTTCATTCATCTAAGGCCACTAGCAATACCTTTGTAATTGTGCCACCATCTTACCTACACCAAAATGCCCTCAAACACGAGAAAAATGTGCTTCCTTGATCACATGCACTCTTTCTCCATGTGGTATGCACAACTTGCCGAGATGGTACAATAAACTGTCATGAACATGATAATTCACTTCTTCCACCTAAGCACCATGAGTTAGTGATTCATAATCATCTTTGAAATCAATATCTGCAACATATTGTTCTATATAACTTTCATATGCTAAGGAACTGTTTTGCAGAATAACTGAAGCATTCAAAGAAGGTCTTGATAAAATATCAACTACTTTATTGGTGTTACCTTTCTTATATTTGATTACTAAATGTAATTGTTACAAAAACCCCATCCATATATAATGTCGAGACTATTGCAACTTAGTTTGATATTGAAGGTACTGAAGTAGCTGATGATCTGTATGAATCACTATTTCTTTGCCCATTAATGCATACAATTCTTTATCATAAGTTGGATAGTTAGCAACTTCTTTATAAAATGCTTTTGAATGAAAACAAATAGGGTTTACTTTTTGCAATAAAACTGCACCCATTACATACCCACTAGCATTATTTTCTATTTCAAATGGCTATTGAAGGTCTGGTAAAGCCAAGATTGGAGCTGTCACAATTTTTTGCTTTAAAGTGTCAAATGTTTTTTGTTGTTTTCCTCCGCACTGAAAGGAGACTTTAGAACTTGTTAAAGCATGAAGCAATGATGCAATAAAAGAGAAATTAGAAATAGGCTTCCTCTAACACTGAACTACACCCAAGAAACTTCTAACTTCTGTCACATTTTGAGGTCTTATCCTCTTAACACTTACTTCAATTTTAGTTGGATCTATTTTTATTTGACCACCTCCAACTATGTAACCAAGATATACTAAGGATTTTTTTCCAAATTAACATTTAGAGAGTTTGAGATACAATTTCTCTCTTTGAAACACATCAAAAACTTGTTTAACATGCTTTATGTGTTCTTCCAAACTTGAACTGAAAATAAGAATATCATCCAGATGGACTATGAAAAACTTATCAAGAAAAGGATGAAAAACATCATTCATCACTCTCATAAAAGTTGTTGGAGCATTGCATGAACCAAATGGCATAACCAACCATTCATAAAGCCCCTGTCTAGCCTTAAATGCAGTTTTCCATATATCATTCATTGCAATACAAATTTGATGATAACCACTTCTTAAATCATGTTTTGTAAAGTAAACAACATTCTTAAACTGATAAAGCAAATCATCGATTCTAGGAAGAGGATACTATTTCTTAATGGTGATTTTATTTAAAGCTATAAAATCAACACACATTCTCCAAGTTCCATCTTTATTAGGGACTAATATGATCGATGATCCACATGGAGAAGATCTAGGTCGAATGAAGCATTTATCAACCAATTCCTGAATTTATTTCCTAATCTCTTCATTCTCTATCGCTGACATACGATACATGCCAATGTTTGGAAGAGGGGCATGAGATTGTAATTGAATCTCATGTTGTATTTCTTGTTTTGGAGGTAAATTTTTTGATTCTTTAAACAATTCCTTATAAGAATCTACTATTTCAACCAATTTGTTTTTAAACTAAGAATCACACCCTTGAAAAGCATCATACTTATCTTTAGGTTGTTCTTTGACAAACATGAGAACATACTTTTTACTTGAAATTATGAGTCTTTTAATTTGACTAACATTGATTAAATCTAAGTTTGTCTTAATTTTGTGTGCCCTGACAACATATTCAATTCCATGTTTAAATATATGATACTTATTCTCATTTCTATGAAATATGGCATCTAGATCATAAAGATAAGGACTACCCAACGCAACTCCACATATATCCAAAGGAATCACATCCAACTCAACTTCATCAAAAAAATTAGTTGTAATTGCAACCCTTAATCAACACTGTTTTGTGAAATGCATCTGAGTATTTTCTTTCAACCATCCTAAAGGGTATGGTTTTGAATGATTTTTAGTTTCCAATCCCAATTTCCTTATTAGTTCCTCAGAAATTAGATTTTCTTGTGATCCACTATCGAATAATGTGTTTATCTTAGTGTGCTTGGATATAATCCTTATGTGAAACAATTCAATTCTCTTCTTTTCTACAATCACATTATTAGATTTTGAAGAAGATACAGAACAAGTAGAACTAGAGCAAGTTTCAGAAGGATTACTTGCTAGACTCATGGTAGTAATATTATTTTCATCACTAGAGTCAAATCCCAAATCTTGTTGTACTGCAACATTAGCTTTCATTTAACCCTTCTTCATAAGGAACTCCTTTGTTTTAATTTCAGGATGAAGCTTCCAACATTTGGAGTCTTCATGTCCAGCCATCTGACAATGAGTAAAAGTAGGCATTTCTCCTTCTTTCTTAACTATTTCTGATTTTTTACCTTTCAACTTGCTCTTCCCTTTTCCTTCTTTGGAATATTTGCTTTCTAAATGTTTGAATGGTTTGTTTGAAAATTTTGACTGAAAAGGTCTGCCACCTGATTCAATATGAATGGCTTGTACACACACTTCATCAAAGTTAGTTGGATTAAAATAAGAAATGTATGTCGCAAATATGAATGCAAACTTCCAATATACTTTAACTAAGTTTTCCATGTGTCTAATGGAACATTAAGTGCTAATGCCTTTTTCCTGAATTCCTGTGTAAACTATTGCACACTCTGTCCTTTACCTTGCCTTAAACGCTGCCAATCCATTACAACATGTTGCGTATATCCTAAAGGATATAATTGCTTTCTAAGAGCTTTAACAAACTTAGACCATGAAATCAAAGTTCTCCCCCCAAATCAAAGTTCTCCCCCCCATTCTAAGTGTAGCTAACTGATTTTTTTTCAAATTCATCAACAACATTTTGAATTCTACAATACACCTCAAGTTGCTTTATCCACTTATCTAACTTTTCAGGATTCATTTCACCATAATATATTGGAAATTCAAAATTAACATCAAGCTTCAATAAAGGATATTTCTTTTGCTTCTTGTGTGAGTCTGAATATGATCTAGAATGATAAGAGAATAAGGAAGAAGAAGAAGACGAAGATGGAGGAGAAGGAGGTTCATTATAATCCGTTTTTTCCTTGCCCTTTTTCACTTTTGTGCCTTTAGAAGACAAAGATGCATCTTGAGTATTCTTGTCTTCATAAAGTTCTACAGTCATCCTTTGCATATTAAGGAACATTTGCTGATATTTCTCCTCTCCAACAACCTTTGTTTCAGGAGCTTCTCCTTCATTTAGCTCTCCCATCTTTAACTTTTGAGAAAAGTCTTTCCTCTTCCCAATCTCTGGATTTATCTTCTCAAGGTTCCCTTCTCCACGTCACAACCTGGATCTAGTCAACATTCACATCGGAAAACTTCCTGCTTATACATGATCAACCTTACTCTGATACCAAAATATGATCCGAAAACAACATAATTGATTATTTGCACAATTGCTTCAAATATTAATTAAGGTTTCCTTTTAAGTGAAATAATGAGAGAAAAATGATTTTTAATTGCCTTAAACATAAACTTGAAATATGAAATTAAGCAGGAACAATAGAGAATAAGAAGCAAACACATAAAACTTGATGACGCAGTTTGTCCCTCCTGGACTACGTCTCCGGGTCCGCTTCCAAGTGGATGTCCGATATATTAAAAATTCTCATAAAGTCTCTTTACATTAAATTAACCATTTTAGAATATGCACACAGGCATCAATGGCTACTGTCAGACGATAGGCCTCAACCTCAACTTCCCAACGCAACTTATAGATTTAAAAAAGGGCCAATATTGGCCAAGTTATGCCTCAAAAGACATTTTACAGGCACAAATAACACCAGTTCCTGAAATTCACCTACAACTCCCATAACAGGGGCACACTGGTAAAACCTTTTATAAGGCCACAAGTAGGTCCCGAGGTTAAACTTGCGGACCTCCTGAGATTTCGAATGGAAATACTTAGCAAACATTATAACAAAGTCTCAACTATATAAAAAATATGGTGTAGTTTTTATTCCTCACGCCAATGTATCAAATATTGTTTTAACAAAGTATTAAACATGACATATAGTTTAGTTAACCGGGCTGTGATAGCCCCATGGAAAATCATGTCATTGGACCAACAAGTGAAACATAACATATGGTTTTCAATGGACTGGTGGCTAAACATCGTGGCACAACCCCTGTGTCATTTGTTGTAACGATAGTTTAACTTTGAATATGGTTAATGGTTGCAGTGCACCGATTAGAGACTCTGCCATGCTAACTTTGGTGCCCTGTCTGGTAGCACGATAACAATATCCATTAGTTTGGTAGGGCCGCTAGATGTGGTGGGCTCCACCAACACTTACCTCCAATTAACACATAACAAACTTTAAAGATAAGAATGCGCCCAATGTTCAACAAAGTAAAGTTGTTGGCCAAAGATAAAGTTTTGTGATGTCTGTTCGAAGGTCACGAGTTCGACCCCTGACCCTTCCATTTGACCTTGTTGACTTTGACTGCCACCTACGTTGACTTTGACCTACCACGTGTGCTTATGTGACTCTGCCACTTGGCCCGCAAAGGCCCATTTTTTGCTTGTTTGAGAATAAATTTAGAACACATTTTCTCCCTCATACGGGGGCCATTTTGCAAATCGAATATACCACCAGAATCAACGTGACGAGCTCTTCGACTTGGTGTCGATTTTATGAGCATCTAAGACTGCAAAATTTTGAGCATTTCAAGGATCCTCCTAGATCAATAACTATATGCTTCTATCTGGTCTCCCATATCTCCTGTCTATTACATTCATATCTAAGTTATCACTGTAATCATCTTTTTCACAGTATGAACAAATATTGACTTTTTAACCTTACAAAAAATTACATTTTTCCAATCAAGAAACATGACAAGTTAAAATGTCTAGGTTCATAAATCCATATCAGTGATTTATCCAAATATCAAAATGATCCTTACTTCGAAGTAGGCCTATGAGTGGTTGAAAAAACCAACATTTACCAGTAAGTCCTATTCATATGCAACGAATTAGATCTTAATAGGATCTAAGTTATCGATTATAATGCCATTTAGTTTCTTGGAAGTTCTCTTTCCCATTCTATGAGCTACTTTCAAACCAGACATCTTGTTTTTCAGATGAGAATTCACAGAGAAGGCTAATAATTAATTACCTAGAATAATGCGCAATTAATTAAGATCATAAAGTTGACTTCAAAGAGTTCTTCCTTTATCTTGGAATGGTTATAGTGTATACTCACATAAACATGCATGAAAAACGAGTTATTTTATGTAAATAACAGGATACTATTGTCTTATTAATGCAAACACCAATCAAATTAAATGTGTAATATGTAACTCATAGGTTATGGATATTTCCTAATTCCTATGACTTTGGCTTTGACAACATGAAAGACGATATGTTTTATGAAGGATTGTTTATGACTGCAATCTGTTTTTTCTTTTCTTTTCTTTTTTATGGGAATTAGATTCATATGACTAAATGTAAGTGAAAGGTAGAGTTATAGTTTCCATTTTTGTTTCTATAACCAATATGATATTGTTTTGTAAGACTCAAGATGAGCAGAAAGGACACATATCTATGTATATGTACTCTCTTTTTTAAATATATAAAATACATCATATTTTTTCTTCTGAAAAAAAAAAAAAAAGGTAATGGATACACTCTAAGTGGTTCCTACTAAATATTCGATATGCAACTCACCTCTCGATGGAAATTAATCACCATAGATTAAATTTAGTTAGGATTAATGATCAGTCTTTTTGGAATTTGATATGCAGAAAAGTCGTTGATCATGTTAACTTGCAAATGTCAGATCTCATTGGAGTGCAAATTCATGTGCACACATCGAAATCCAATATGACATGTTGAGCATTGAATTAGCTGACATGTCTACTATCATATTTCATTGGAATGCAACTTACCGTTAACATACTCACACATTGAAATCTTATATGAAATAAGAATTGTTGATTCCAATTTTTTTTCGACCGTAGGATTAACAATCAACAACTAAAACACACACACACACACACACACACACATATATATATATATATAATTGCAGGTCACTGTTTTTGGTCAATAGTCTCTTTCTTGAAATAATTCAGTTTGGATATAGAGTTTGCAAGTGTTGCCCGTCAACTTATGCAGAGTAACCAAAGGGAGGAATACCAATGATAACAAGTCTGCAAGTACCTTTAGTGTAAATAATCTGTCACATATGCATTTAAAAAATGATTTTATATAGACCTAGTTCCTAAAATCAATAAATTCCTAACATCATAATTTATAATTGCTTGATGAAACTATCGATCACATGTAGAAATTCCGAAGGAGAACATAGAAGATGATCCTGAAACTGTGTTACATTGTAATTTTTACTTAGAACAAGATTCATATAATAATAAAGAGAAAAATCATTGTTTTCGGCCTGTAGTCTCCTTCTTGAATTATTTCAGTTTGGATATAGAGTTTGCAAATGCATAGAAATCAATCTACCAATGAAATTAGTAATACCTGCTTATTTCTAAAAATCAATACGAAACAATTCCAATACCTCTCATTTGGAAGGGAAATCTACACATATCTCTTTCTTTCTCTACCTTCTTTTTGATATTTAATATATATCTATAAACTAGAAATCATGTTAATATTTCATATATATATCTAGAATAATGTAAATATTTCATATATATCTATCAACTAGAATCAAAAGCCTCTAGTTAGATTGAGATTATTAAGTTAGGGATAGTCTCAATAATTATTTATCAAACTACGAGATGAGTATGAATATCCTTGGGGAAGTTTTTAGATATACATTTTCTTTATACAAAGTGGTAGGAGATATTGAAAAAATTTGCAAAATAAGTTTATGATTAAAATTATTGAAGAGAAAGGGAAAGGAAAGCAACCTGAAACTTAGAATATTACCATATGCACTAGGATGCTATATGATGTCAAACAAGTTCTCCTATATGTCAATAAATTCATTATAAGGCCAAAAAGTTTGGGAATCATCCTTTATCATAAGAATAAATTCTTCTAATTGAAAGAGACAAAAACATCATTATATTCACCATTGCAAGTATTTCCCATCAACTTATGCAAAGTAACAAAAGGGAGGAATGCCAATAATAACAAGTCTGCACCCTCAGTGTAAATAATCTGTCACATATGCATTTAAACAATGACTTTATATAGACACAGTTCCTAAAATCAATAAATTCATAACATCATAATTTATAATTGCTGATATATAAATCATCAAATTCTTCACATCCAAAAACAACTACGTGTTCAACAAAATTCGTTTGACATACACATCCATCCATCCCTGTACTCAAGCCATATATCACATCTCTAATCATTGAATTGATAGATTAATTTTTAGAATCGTACATTTCCTTTCCAATTGAATTTTAAGAGGGATATTAGAGCATTGAGCTTCCATTCCTTGATATCATTTAATTGTACCTCTTATTTTGATTTATTCAAGTGGACATGAACATCATATGTAAGTATGTAAGTAAAGAAATTCCAATTATTTCAATAACATACCCATGTAAGTGAAATTCCAATTATTTCAATGACATACACCTTTGGGGTGGCTCTTCAAGTATTTACCCCTTAGGAGGTAATATATCACACTTTATATCCTTGTCTATAACGAGTAAGCTTCTATATATAGAACTATCAACAATAGAAAATCAAATATGGCTCAACATATTCATACTAGGATCTGATATGCATCTAAGGAAACCTTGGGAAAGAAGTCATAACGATCCATTTTGCATACCAAACTCAATGCATCCACATAAGTCCATATAAATATTTCTTCCTCATCATGTATTGACCTTGTCATATTCCTTTGTTGGTGTTAATCATCATATCCAAGTGTGAGATATAAAATTCTAGGCTAAATCCTTGTAGTATTCCATCATTCAATCACAATAGATATTTATTTTTCATCATTCTCCCATAAACTAAGGAATTTGCAATAAATAAATATACTATTCATTTTATTGAATTGTTTTTAATAGGGATCAGAAAACCCATTAAACATGGTTGAAAAATGGACATTATGCACACAAATTTATTGTTATCCCAATTCAGGGCAAGCAATGATTACTTATGTGCCACGCAATATTGTGACAAACAAAGTCCTCCAAAGGAAAATGAATGTACCTGGAAGGAAAAAAAACAATGAAGCATATTATATTGCATTGATAGAAGGCTTAGGAACAACTAGGGAGTATGGATACAGTGGAATTGTAGTCTTCACCAATTATGAACTCATGTGCAACCATATGAAAGGTGTGTACCAAGTCAAAAAGGAGAGGTTAAAACAACTGCATGGAGAAGCAAAAAATATTGTTAGTCAATTTAAATCGTTTAGCATTAGACATTGTGCAAATGTTAATAGGATGTCTAGTGATCTATTGTATGGGGGAATTCCAATTCAAGGTTTGTGTGTGAAAGATGAATTGGTGTTATGAAGCTCTCCATCAAAATATATTGATGGACATTGTAAGATATCTTTGATATGTGTATGTTTTTAGTTATAATTGCGTTGTTTTTAATGACCATGTGTTTTTTCAATTCTATACGAAGTGTGCCCCCACTATGTAAGCACAACTTGGTGAACCTGACATGTTTTAGAAAATTTTCTATACAATTTTCAAAATGCGCACTTCAAAATTTGTGTTTTTAGTCTTGAGTATATTTTAAATGAAGAATTTACACCAAATAATTTTGAAGAAACCCTCAGATAGTTACATTAATTTTATGAATTATTCAGATTTTTAAATAACAATTTTTAAATTTTTAAATGGATGAGGTAACATATAGGTTTTTTATTTTTTCTTTTTTAAAATCATATATATATATATATATATATTATATATATATATATATATTATATATATATTATATATCCATTCCATGGATTGAGGGATTGGGTCATCACATGAGCATTTTCCACTTGATTCTTCGAGGCGAGCATCAATTGAGTCTCATGCATCGACTAGAGGGGAAGGTCAACGATCGAGGAGATTACCAAATGAATCGGCAGAGGCCCATCATCTATTACATCATGATCGTGATATATATATATATGTTTATGTGTAAGTTTTTAAATGATATTTGAATATAATCATGTATGTACATACATATGTGAAATTGTTTTTTTTTTTTCAATTTAGCTTTATTAATTTATAATAAATTTAATCTTTTTTAGGAGCATCTCTCACTAGGTTGAAGAGAGTATCTACTCAATCAATGGAGGGCCATCGTTCACATCATCATGGTATGGTATATATACATATATGTGTGTATGTGCATTTAGTTAAATGACAAATAGGTAGAATCATATATACATGCATATATTGAATTGATTTTTGTCAATTTAACTTAATTACTTTATTATAATTTCTGTTTTTTTAGAAGCTTCTCTCACTATGTCATCGTGTGAGGGTGGTCAATATTCTCCCAGTGGTCAAAAAGCTCAATAAACTCATGTAATTGGGTGTGATGGTGCTCAAACATATCTTGGTGGTCATCAATCTCAATCGAATCATCATGATCCTCATCATTTTGGTAAATTATATATATATATGTGTGTGTGTGTGTGTTATTATTATTATTATTATGTTAAAACAAATTTGTACATGTAAATGAATTGTATGTACATATACATGTGAATGTCTATCTTGCATGTGTATAAATACATTTGTTCACATGTTTTTATATTTATGTAATTATATTGATCTGCAGGGGATGAAAATGTTGATCGAAGTAAACGTAATCAAAGCAAGGAAATTCAAGAAGAAAACCATACGCCAACTACCCCTTATCCATTTGATATCCCTGATGATCTTCCTTTGGAAACAAACCTCTAACAATGTACATTATAGATGTGCATAGATCATTATTCCAAATTGACGAAAGATCTTGCGAGTTTGGAGCTCCCTGCAGAGAGTTGACAAAGCTTAGAAATATTTGTGCACTCTTTAAGCTCATTATTGATATTTACAAGAAGCTTGGGCCAACTACTGATTGCTTTATAGATATGATGAGACATAGAAAGGAAGCAATAATGGGTCCCAATAAATGGCCCAAGGTAAGTAAAAGGGTTACCAAATTTCATGCAAAATCTATTTTTAATCTAAAGGAAGGGCAAAAAAGAAAGATGCTCAAGGTGCAATATTTCAAGCACCCTGAAATAGCCAACCATTTCTATGATAGGTTCCTTGCAGCGTATGGAAAGCTACCATGGAATGACGAGGTTCCACTTTATTTTGCAAAATTATTTTATGCATAATTATTTTTGGGTATGAGCCTGATTATAATGACCTACCATCTAAATATTATGGTACTAGGAGAGGTTGATTATATGAACGTAAGGGTGCATTGAGGGATATTGAATTTCCTTGCCCTCCTCTACCTTTGGTAATTCAACCTCCTCGTCTAGTAACTTTGTGGTCGAAGATGGATGCCACTTCTCAAATTGGTCGAGAAGGAAGGGATGCCATCATAGACAACACCCAGACTGCATTCATTGGAATTGGTGTCGGTCTAAATTGACAAAGCACACGAGCTGCTGCACGTGCTAATTTTGTATGTAAAACAGATGAGGAGATAAATAATATGAATATTGAGGAGGTTAGAGCATATGCAAAGGGTTGTTGTGATGGTTAGCAAGACCTAATTGATCATGAGGAAGAGGCGTGGGATCAGTCTGTGTTAATGGTTAGGGTGGATATTTTAATGTAATGTATTGTATGTGTTAATGTTGATTCACATACATTTTGTTAATTTTTTTATATATTATCTAACACAAATGTATCATATGTTCACCATTTGCATTTAACTCATTCGTTGAACGAAAAGTTTGATAATATCACGGTCCGAGGTTTAGGTTCCAATCAAGATATGTTGAGAGATGTTAGTTTTTTTTTAAGAGTTCATGTTGATACTATTATTCTAGTTTTATTGTATCAGTGTCGTGAGGACATATTTTTTAAATAAATAATTATGTATATATAATTAAATGTTAATAGATTCAAATTTCGTGTGACGTTTTCGACATAACACCACCCTCTTCCTCCATATTATGAGATGTGTCAAATATTCGCTTGTCACAAGTATTAAATATTTCACTTTTGTTTTGTTATAAATTAAAGCCAGTTTCATTAAAAAATGAGATCTCTATCTTACTGTTTTAAAACTTTCGAATTTTAGGTGTGTGGAGACGGTTTCTGTTTTCCAAGGACTTTAGCAATGGGGTCAACAATGGGGATAAGATCATCTAAACAATTTGAAAAAGTTGTTTAACAATTTTTTTAGTATTACGAATTTATGCATTTTCATGTGCAATTTTAAATTATTAATATATACATGCACATATATCGTACATGGCATCCCCGAGGGAGAAATGCAGGGGGAACACCATGTGGTATTGCATGGAATTTGAAACTTGAGTCAATTACAGGGCTTGAATCGTCTAGACAATTTGAAGAAGTTGATACTTGACTTTTTTAATATTGCGAGTTAATACATTTTCATGCACAATTTTAAAATTTTAATATATATTCATGTACATGTATTGTATAATTTATCCATGAGGGTGCAATGCATGGTGAACACCACGAGGGTAGAATGGAGGGGGAACACCATGAGGTATTGCATGTAATTTTAAACTTTCTATAATTTTGTTTTGATACTTACATTCTCAATTTTAAAACATTAAAATTTAATTTTAAAGTACATAATATTATGTACATATGCAATTACACATGTTGTGCAAGGAACCCATGATTCAGATGAGAGCACAAGGATGCTGATAGATCATATATTTTAACGAGATTCTCTTTAATGCAATCTTTTATTTGACAAAACTTTTATATTATATTTACTTTTATCATGATATAAATTTTGGACATATTTAAAGTAAAAATCTTTATTATGAATTGATCTCTTTGATGAATATTTTTATTTGACAACTTTTTATTATATATTTACTTTTATAATGATATAAATTTTGGACATATTTTAAATATAACCCTTTATTATGATTTATACATGCTAATTTTGGAGTTTATGTACATTTTGCATGACAATTCTTATAATTATGCATTATAAAACATGGTACGATTTGCATGATGCATGGTTTGATGCTTAAAGGTTTTACATATTTAAGTTCATGAATATGTAGCAATGAACATAAATTTGCATTTTGTTGGTACATTTTGCATGATCATTCAAGTTATGATGTTAGTAGATGATTCTTAGGTTTTGTTTAAAGTTGTTTTGTCAAGTTATTTAAAATGAATCTCGTAAAATTGCAAATTACAAAACATGGTACATTTTGCATTTGAATGAATCTTATAATTTGGTGTAGATGTCTAAAACAATCATAACTTAAAATTGCATTATAAAATATGGTATACATTTTGCATTCATGTATAAAAAGGCTACTATGGATGTCGGTTGATAGTTAACTTTTAATATAAAGTTGTTTATGCAAACATACTATATAATTGCATCATAAAACATGGTACAATTTGCATGATGCATGGTTTGATGCTTAAAGGTTTTACATATTTAAGTTCATGAATAGGTATTAATGAAAGTAATTTTGCATTCAGTTGGTACATTTTGCATAATCATTTTTATAATGTTAGTAGATGATTATTAGGTCTTGTTTAAAGATATTTTGTCCAGTTATTTAATGAATATTTAGTAAAATTGCAAATTACAAAACATGGTACATTTTGCATTTGAATGAATCTTATAATGTTGTAGATGTCTAAAACAACCATAACTTAAAATTGCATTATAAAATATGGTATACATTTTGCATTCAAGTATAGAAAGACTACTATAGATGTCGGTTGATAGTTAACTTTTAATATAAAGTTGCTCATGCAAACATACTATAAAATATCTTTATAAAACATGGTACTAAGATAACAATAAAAATATTTGAAAAGATAAAATGATGGTCCATAAAAAAGAAAAATGCAATGCAAACATGATAGCTGTATAATCAACAAAAAATATGATAAATGTGATATGCTACATCCTTATATTATAGCAGTATATGAGAGCTTTGATTTTCTTTTTAACTTAACAACAAAGCCATGCCATATTAATGAAAACAATTTTGTAATACTTAGTACTAGGTAGAATGGACAACTTAAGAGTGTACAAAAATAAAGGCTAACAATGTACTTGAACTTTAAGTTCTCAAAGATGAATACAAGGAGAAGAAATTGTTGGGAAGTTTAATTAAAAAAATTCTAATGGAATGCCATCCTCAATGATCCATTCATGGTCAAATTTTGACATTCTCCATTTTTTAACTTTCATTTTTTTTTTTTTGAACTTCTATCAATTTTATGTGCTCTACATACACCAAGTGACTATATTGACAACTTATGACATTAGGTTGATAGTCTTGAAAGTAAACATTACTCTCAGTTTGATGAGTTTCTTCGAAAAAATAATCTTTCAGTATAATAAACCCTCTTTCATATATAAAACCGTTATCATCATAGTCTTCCAATAACTTCATCTTTCGTTCAGCGCACCACATCAAATAGTACTTGGCATTTTTGTAATAGCCCTGGTGAAAAATCCATGTAAAAAATATAATACCAAGGTCATGGGGAACATATTCAAAGTTGAATGGTGGGTAATACATCCTAGCATTGGTGTTCATTAGTTTATTATGGCTAAGGAAATTGGCAAAGGCAATGACAAAGAATTTAGAAAGGAAAAATGGCATTTTTGGCACATTTATTTATGAAAATAATGGAAATTAGGAGAAAAGGAAGATGAAAGTTCATAGGTTGCATGTGAGGAGGAAAATGAAGGAAAATAATGGAAAATAAAGAAAATAGAGGCCTCATTGATAAAAAGGTTTCTAAGGATCGGTGGGTGGGCTTGGTCAGTGTAGCTTTTGTCAGTTCAATTTTGGAGCTCTCATTCTATTATCTCTCTCATACTCTTGGACACTTATAGTTTTCTTGGAGCACTCTTGGAGAGTGCAGTATACTTGGATTCTTGGAGTAAGAAGGAAAGAAAGAGCAGGAAATCACAAGGGGACATTGGGATCAACAACTACATTAGGCTTTTCTTGCAAGTACGTAGTTGCATGTATGTTTTCCTCACTAGTTTTGACATGCATGGCATATGTATGTGGTTTCTTGGTTATGATATGTCATTGGCATGGAGGATTTCCCTGATTGACAATAGATTTTCCTAGGCTTTCCATTTCCTGGATAGCCATGGTATTGTGGGTTTTACTTTTTTTTTTTTTTTGGTTCTCATGTTCCTTTGGTTGTGAGTTGAGTTATTAGTTCTTGGAGCCTTAGTTGGAAAAATGCTTTGGAAGCCCTGCAATGGCTTGGGTTGAGTTATTACAACTTATTAGTCTTGGAGCCTTGGTTGGAAAAATTCTCTAAGCCCTGTAACAACTTTGGTTGAACTATTAGTCCTTGAGCCTTGGTTAGAAAAACACTCTAGATCCCTTGGTGGGTTGAGTTACTAGTCCTCGAGCCTTGGTTGGACAAACGCTGTAGAGCCCGACAACAACCATGGGTTGAGTTACTATTCTTAGAAGCCAGGTTGGAACAAATGCTTTGAAGCCCTGGAAGGCTTGGGTAGAGACCAATATGGTGATGGTTTATAATGTTCGATCGTGAGGTGGAATCACTGTTTGATGGGCTGATGTGGTTACAAGGATGTAGAGAAGCTTGGAAGAAATATTGATGCCCCCAGTTCTAGCAAAAGCAAGGAGAAGAGTCAAGACAACGTTGGAAGAAACCCTACTCCAAGAAGATATGCAGATGGTGTCAAGAATGCAAGAGGCAATAAATTTGATCAAAGGATCCCATGACATAATGACCTTAGAAGTACATCAAGGCAATCTCCATCCTCCAGGTATAAAAGCATATTTTTTTGTTATTTCTATTCTTGTACAAATTTTGGGCACATGGCATAGAATTGTAGGGCATACCACAAGGACAAATATAATGGTCCCCATCAGTCTCCTAGAGGCAACTTTGCAAGAAGAAATCATGCCTCTTCATCTACGTACAAAAGGGAATGCTTCAAATGTCATAACATTGGACATATGGCTCGTGATTTTAACTTGACTTGGGTTCTTAACCAAGCTAAAAACATGACTATCAAGCAAGAGAAGAAAGTCACACAAGTTTGGAGAAGAAGGTTGTCATTATGTCAATATGATATTGTTTGTGATGGCAAATATTCTTGTGAGACATGCCCTAACCTCATGCAAATCCTAGGAGAAAACCATAAGAATGAAGATGATGCATGATCTAATGATGGATGAAGAAGTCCTTACCATGAAACCCTCCTAGGCACATGTATGCATAATAATGACAATATGATGTTCTAGCCTTGTTGAAGATGCTTATGATGCCCTTAAGGCGCATGAATGGAAGCCTGTGTATGGAACCCTAACACTATGAAGAAGACCTTCACATACATGAATAAAGCCCTAGACATAAAATATTAAGAGTTGCCATAAATAAAATTTGAATGAAAACCTCACAAAATTTAAGTTTCTTGATGGTAAAATGACCTTACTTAAGGATGGGACTTACATAGGCTTGTACAAGGAAATTTTTCCTTTCTAACGAGCTATCACTCACCCTCTAACTCCAAGTTTGAGAGAAAATGATTTTTTTAAGATAAAATGTTATATTATTTATCTTAGCTGACTTGTGTAGGCTCAAGTTCCACCACCAAGGGACATGTCTATTCATCATAGGTCAAAACCAGTATATATTGGAGTCGAAACACCTCATTCAAGCATAATATATATATATATATATATATATATATATATATATATATATATATATATATATATATATCGGTGGAGATCACAGAATTTTAGAGAGGAGTCATAGAAGTTAAAAGAAGTCAAGGAGGGCAAAGAAGAACATTGTTGTTTGGGTAAATTCTTTTTGAGTTTTCTGTGATTGATTTTTGGGCTAGTAGGACGGTAGCCCCCTATGGGAGCTCATTTAAGGCTCAAATCTGTGTATACCATCTCTTTCAGTCAGACTACAAGGCCGTAATTTAAAATTCCTCAATTACAGCAAACCTATGACAACCACATTTGAAGAGGCTCAGACTATGTGAAGGCACAGACTTCTGCACAGTAGCTCGGACCTGAGAAAAGGAGTCTCGAACTTGTGGAAGACGAGACCCAGAAACTCGGACCTAAAGACAGTTAGTATGTGGAGAATCTTAGTATAAACCAATGAAGGGCTCGGACTAGTGAACAGACACTTGAGGAAGGCTCAGATCTATGGAACAGTCACATAGAAGGCTCGGACATGCCTACAAGAAGCTCAGTTTTAGAGCTCAGACCTGGTAGCATTTATACCTAGGAACTATGGCATAAAGTCCAGAATTTGAAGTTCGGATTTGTGGGTTACTGGATTGATCCGTCGGTGAAGGATTTTCTTGAGGGTTGATATACATAGACCTTGTTTAAGCAACAAGTCTCTAGACAGTATAGTGACATACATAAGGTTCATGCTCAATAAGTATCATATTGTCATTCTCAAGCAGTAAGAGACAGAGGTACAACGCATTCTACAGTGGCAGTTCTTCCAGCATTCTCATCATCTAGGGAGTTACTTCAGGGCATCTATTGTCTAAGAAGCAGGGCATTGATAGGTGAACTATTGCAAGCAGCCTTTTGAAGAGTTTCCAAACAACATTTTGAGGCAATCTTAAAGGCTTTTAGAGTAGACCTAAGATCAAGTCTTGAAGTGAGTTCAGAAGAAGCCATTAAAGAACCCTTGTAGCAAAAGTTTTAAGACATCTTGATGCCCATATTGGAAACACTAGTAGTGGACATCACTTGAGGGTATTGGGGCATTCTTGTTATGATGCAGCAATTATTGAAACTTCACAAGTTGATCTAGGGCAAGCAATCTTGAATATTTACACTTGTTGGAGATCATTTTAAGAGCTACATTGAAGAGTATAACTTCGACCTTCTTGGGGCAACTTACTGAAGATACCTTGGAGCATTATTGAAGACCATGGGAAGACATCTTGAAGCTAATATTTGAGACACCCTTGGTGACCTTGGAGATTTTGTTTGGGTAACATGAAGAGTTGGGGAGACACGTTCTAGGAAAACAAAATTGTCATTAATGAGGCACGTGCTTTGAAGATCGATTGAAGGTATTGTTGAAAGTGAAGATTTTGTCAGGACTCGTTGCAGAAGATATTGAAGAACATTTAACCTATCTTGATGAATTGAAGTTGTGGGTTAGAGCCCTAGAGGATAGGAGTCCTCAAGAAGACTAGGTTGGAGCCTGTACCAGAGATAGGGTTGTTGGAAATATTGAGAGGGGGGGTGAATCAGTGTTTCTTTTCAATTGTTACTTTTACCAATTAAATCAATTATATTTAGAACACAAAATGAGCAATAGGAATAAATTCCTTTATTAATATAGTCTTTATAATGAATCAAGTACAATTTATAGGGCTCCAACCCTTGATGAAGACACCAATCTTCAATCCCCCAAGCTCCAATTCCCAAGCACCAACTTGGTCTTTTTTGAGGCTCCAACTTCCAGGGCACCGACCCTATCTTCTCAAGGCACCAACCTTATGTTTAGAGGCTCCAACCCCTAGGGCACCAACCCTTCCCTGGTACAAGCTTTGTCCTGGTTTCTTGAGGACACCGATCCTCTAGGGCTCCAAACATATCCTTCAAGGCACCTACCTTGTTTGTCCGAGGCTCCAACCTTCAGGGCACCAACCCTCTAGGCTACAGCCCATTGCCAAAGTTTGTCTAGATATGTTTGAGAGTAATTCTCTGCTCTGAAAATCTTCTTCATTGATGCTACATCATCAATGACGACCTTGTCTCATTGAAGGTATCGCCATTGCTCTTCATATTTACCCAAACAAAATTTCTACATCATGGTCTTCCATAGTCTTTACAAAACTTCAATGTATCTTCAATGAATTGTACTAAGCTCTGCACACACACAACTTTCTATTTCAACCCTCTGTTCCAACTGTCGCGGTAACTGCTTCAGGAGTACACTCCGAGAGTAATTGCTTCAGAAGAGTGACCGTCACGACTTCAGGTTGTGCATACAACTATAAAATAACTTTGTATTATGCAATCTCTTTAAATGATCGTGGGTTGTGCTTATACAGATTCATTATAGGTCTGATCTTTCAATGATTAACCAAGTCAACATAATGCTTTGACCTTCGACTTTCGCTTGACCTTCGGTGTCCTCTTTGCTCACTCGACCTTCGGCTTTCTTTCTATTGTTCCTTCATGTTCACGAGTTGTGAAGTGTCATTTTGTTTTATAATAGATGCACAAGATTGATGATCAGACATTAGGCATCTTAACTTATTTATATGGGTTTCACCAATGACCAGAAAGACACATTTATTGGATGGAGGTTGACTTGTATGTGTCAAGCCTTTATTAAAACTTGTGATATGTAACTTCTGATAGGTGGATGCGATATTACTTTAGAGCATATTATAACAGTGCAGCGGGTCCGCAATATTATATTGCAATCGGCAGATTTGAATGTGACATCTTTAAGACTTATAATATGACAATTCCGATATAGCAAACACGATGTTTCATTAAATCATATTGCAATGGAGCTATCGGGTCCGTGTTGCATATCGCAATCAGGGGTTTTGAGTAGAGTTACATAACTCATTATAATAGAAAACGTCGATATGATACAATTTCTCTGATAACTTTGTTTATGCTCCTTTGCGGCAATGCTCCTCCATTGTTTTCTTCCTTTCGGTTCTTCTTGGGCATATGTGATATTTCCGATATGGCTCCTCCGTTGTTTTCCTTGACTCTTTGGCTTTCTTGTGGCTTCTCTATGATTTCCGATGGCTACTCTTGCTTCAATATGTTTCTCTTGCTCTGATAGGCTTCTCTTGCTCCTATTCTGACTTCCAATGGGTTCCAATGTCTTTCCGATAGCTTTCCTCCATAGGACGCTCCTTGGGTCCACTGCTTCTACTTTGTCTATATATGTTCAATTCATATGTTGTATTCATTCCTTGTGTCTTCCATGGGCAACATTATGATCAGTGGGCATCAATGGGCAACGTCACGTATCACAATAATTTGCCATCACAAACACTGCCATATTGACATCAATGACAACCTTGATTAACAAGGATTGGAGCCCTAAAGGTTGGTGCCTCAAAGTGACAAGGTTGGAGCCTTGGGAAGATAGGGTTAGTGCCCTAGAAGTTGGAGCCTCGTGAAGTCCAAGTCGGTGCTTGGAAAAGTACAGGTTGGAGCATGGTGGATGTGAGATTGGTGTCTTCATCTAGGTTTGGAGCCCTACATTATATTGTATTTGATTTATTGTAAAGAAGAAGATTGAAGTCCTCATTATTCCTAATTAATAAAAGTATTTATTCTTACTGTTCATTTTTTGTTCTAAAGTATAAGTGATCTAACTGGTAAAAATAACAATTGAAAAGAAACATTGATTCATCCCCCCTCTCAGCATTTCCAACAAGCAGTTCCTTAGCAACTCCTACAACTTTGACCCCTCCAGCGATTCTTCTACAACTTAATCCAACAGATTCTTCCACAGCTTCGACCCCTCTAGTAGATTCTTCTGCAACTTCGTCTAGCAAATTCTTCTGTAGAAACCCTAGGTGACACGTGAGAGATAGTGATGGAGACCTTGTCCTCCTTTCCTAATTAATAAAGTATTTATTTTTACTGTTCATTTTGTGTTCGAAATTATAAGTGGTCTAACTGGTAAAATTAACAATTGAAAAGAAACACTGATTCACCCCCCTCTCAGTATTTCCAACAAGCAATTCCTTAGCAACTCTTGCAACATCAACCCCTCCAGCAGATTCTTCTGCAACTTCGACCCCTGCAGCAATTCTTCTGCAACTTAATCCAACAAATTCTTATGCAGCTTCGACCCCTCTAGTAGATTCTTCTACAACTTCGTCTAGCAAATTCTTATGTAGAAACCCTAGGTGACACGTGAGAGAGTGATGGAGACCTTGTCCTCCTTTCCTTTTTCACTTGAGATGAGACCTCCTTATCAACTCAACGTGCAAGATAGAATTCCTTTAACTCAAAACTAGACCTTTTTGAAGTGACTACAAATCTATTTTTTGTTGTTGCAATATGATGCCCTAACCTTCGCACTTGTGGAGAATATAGCCCAAAAACAAATTAGAAAACTTGTGTTTCTTGTCTTCTTTCAGTCTCTCTCTTCTTCGCACTTCTTGCTCTTCCTTGTACAAATTGGTGAGTGAATGTGTCTCCTCCAAGTGAGGTCGAAGACTCCTTTATATAGGTCTTCCACTAGGTCAAATTGCACCTTGCAAGCTGACTTGTTCATATGGGTAGGCTAACTTGATCTTTGCACCATGACAAGGTCTTGGAGGGTCTTTTGACTCTATTTTGACTCAAATAATTTTATCTTTACAATGTGTAACATGCCCAAATGGGTCTTCAATACATAACAATGACTCAATTGACTTTATGACAAACCTAGAAGCACTCAATAGGTGCTTGACCTAAAAACAAATTTCCCTTGAGCATGAAACCCATGCCTCAAGAAGAACAATAATAATAAATAAATAAATAAATAAAATCTTTATATTAAATACATAAAATCATGATTACATATGTCATTATGAAGACCGAATCTAGTTACATATTTCAACACTCCCTCTTAACTAGGGAGTTATTCATGATCCATACAAGGTACTTGGGCATTCTCAATCTAAAGAATTCTCATAAGAAGAGTATGATTGGTAAGCCATATTTTTGCATCAATTCATCCAGCATTGTCACATAGCAAGGCCTTGACTAACAACTCTATCTCTTTGTAAGATCAAAGCACAATGCTGGTGAGACAAATGACTAATAGACACCATCATCATTGTCTCTCAAGGCACATACCCCAACCGGGTGTTCACAGGGTATGTCCTGCCAAGACTATTCTTATCTTGGATTCCCAATCCTTAAAGAATATTGGTCCTTTTGGATGTCCTACCTTGTCCTCAAAGAGTATCCCAATCCTCCATTCTTTCTTCACAACATGAAGATAAGAATGATGTGTCTATATCTTCCTCTTAACCAGGGAAGATATAACCATTCCTATAAAGGAATGTATGCAAGCTCCCTCTTATCCAGGGACTTGTCCAAGCTCCCTCTTAACTAAGGACTTGTTTTCAACAACTTATTGTTCTTCGGTGGAGATCATGGTACCTTCAACTGCTTGATGAGCTCCTCCTTTTGATGTCATGAATTTCATATTTATCATTATGGAGCCTTCATCTTTTGGGACTTCTTCATAAGGCATCGGCCATCCATCACTTTCAACAAACCATGGGAGTGAACTAATAGTCATGCCATCCTTCTTTTCATCGGAAAGTGATCTTTCAGTGCACGTCTAGTTTTTTCTTCATACACTACGTCTTCCAAGTCATGTTTTCTCCAGGATATTCCATCCAACAACATGAGTGCTAGTTGTAGGTGACATCTACAACTCTTTTTCCAATAGCCTTGTATTAACCCATCCAGCTGTTCAAAAGTCAAAAATGAACATCAAATCTAAGTTACCTTTTGTGATGGCCTGTCATCATGACATTTGCTTGCTTGCAACATCAACATCTTGCACATTCATAAACACCTCTCAAAGACTTTCAATGTCAAGGATTTTCTTTGCAGACCTTATCAGGGTTTTCATGCCTTCTCTCCAGAGATGTCATGGCCAAATCTTCTAGTCATCGAATGTTGATTTCCTTTTCTACATGACCATGGTTGCATCTTTCACAATCTCTCCTTACTTTCTTCACATCTTGCTCCCTAGGAACTTCCATCCATAGTTACTTCATCTTTACCTCATTCCACATGAGGACATATTATGTTGATTTCATCTTGCCAATATGTGAACCATGCCTTCATGCATCTTTCCAAAGGAGGAGATCCCTTTTCTTTGATCAAGCTCATGAGATAGAGCATTTACTCATGCTTTCTACAACTATATGATGACATGAATCAATCATCACATATATACATACCTCTTTTCTCCTTTTGGTCATCTAGACTTCCTTCGGCAACTTCCTTTCTTTGCTTAAAAGTTCTTCAATTATCTTGCATTCATTTGTCACCATACCATCATCCTTCATGAATCCCATACAAGATGGAATTCTTTGTGAGCCACTTGCTTTTCCCAAGAGAGGTGAACCTTCTAATGAAAATTCTAAGGGAGGATCTTGATTATCCTTATTCTACAAATGCTCCTTTCTAGTGATGATGTATGATGACCTCTATGCTAGATGACTTTCTTCTACCCATGAGTACTACTTATTCTTTCAAAGAAGTTATCAAGAGCTACTTCCTTTGCATGATGATTGTTATAGACTTCTACTACAACTATCTTTCATGCTTCCTGTAATGATGTCATGAGATCTTGCTGCAATCGTATGTTATTATTTTTTAAAATACTGAGGAGGGGATCAATCAATATACCTTTTCAATTGTTACTTTTACCGGTTAAATCAACTATATTTAGAACAAAAAATGAACAATAGAAATAAATGCTTTTATTAATATAATCTTTACAATAAATCAAGTACAATATATATAGGGCTCCAACCCTTGATGAAGACACCGATCTTCAATCTCCCAGGCTGCAACCTGTTGCCAAGCACCAACTTGGTCTTTTGTGAGGCTCCAACCTCTAGGGCTCCGACCCTCTCTTGTCAAGGCACCAACCTTGGATTTAGGAGCACCAACTCCAAGGACATGAATCCTTCCAATTCTGAGGCAGCACCAACTCCAAGGACATGAATCCTTCCAATTCTGAGGCACCAACCCCGAGGGCACCGACCCTATCTTGTCAAGGCACCAACCTTGGATTTAAGAGCACCAACTCCAAGGACACCAATCCTTCCAATTTTGAGGCACCAACCCCAAGGGCTCCGACCCTATCTTGTCAAGGCACCAACCTTGGATTTGTTTGAGGCTCCAACCTTCAAGGCACAAACCCTTTGGGCTCCAACCCACTGTTATATTTTGTCTAGATATATTCGATAGTAATTCTCTGCTCCCAAAATCTTCTTCACTAAATTCTGTCAATCTACAACTTCATTGCTACATCAATGACAACCTATCTTTATATGAAGGATTCTTCACAACTTTTCATATTGCCCAAACAGAGTCTACAGAGTTACCTCATGATGATTTCAAATAGGCATCATGATCTCCAATAATGTCTCCAACATTTGCTGAAGTTTTTCAACAAGATATCTGCGTTAAGCCTCAATGCTTCCAAGGAACAAATTCACAAATACTTCAACATTGGTATTGTCGCCTACTCCCTTCAACTGATGACTGATGAAATCTTACTTCGCTACTTAGAGGTCATACAAATCTTCACAAAAGATTGTTCTTCGGGTTGCGATTTGTACTTCTTCTAATTCATCACAGGTCCAAACTGTATGAATGACCCTATGTGCAGTCAGTCCCGGCTTTCTTCGTTCTTCAATTCTTAATGCTCCTGTGTATTTCTCTTATGATCGACCTTCGGCTTCCTTTCCTTTGTTTCTTCTTTTTCTCTCGTCCTTCAGCTTCTTTGAGTTCACAAGTTGTGAACTGTTACTTCCTTTCTGTATTCAATGCCCAAGATCGATAACTTTAGTGAAACGCTTTAACTTGTATTTATACAAGTTTCACCAATGACTGAGAGACATGTTTGTTGGAGGGAGGTCAACTTGTTTATTTACGGAGAAACCAGAGAGACTATAGCCATATTATAATAGACGTCTAGCGGTCACCACATGCCACGTCACCACTAATCGCAATCGCAACTTTCAGAGGTCTCTTATTACACAATATATCGGAGAGGCCCTTTTTAATATTCATCCAAGGCCCACATGGAGGTCCCACATGCCACACTATTAATCACAATCGCAAATTTTCGAATTCCCGCAATCGCAACTAATGAAAATCCCACAAACGCAACCTTATGGCTTCACAATATAACATCCTGATACCCCTATTGTCGATGGAGCAGATGCAATATTATATTAAATCATGTTGTAATGGTGCAGTTGGGTCCACAATAATATCACAATTGGAGTTTTACCATGACAACCCTTTAAGACTTGTGATATGAAACTTCTAATGCGACGGATGCGATATTTCTTTAGGGTGTATCATAATGGAGCGATCGGGCCCATAATACAAATCACAATCGGGGGTTTTATCGTGACATCCCTTTACGACTTTGCAATATCTTCTGATCTGACGGACACAATGTTTCATTAAGGAGAATTGTAATGGTCCGGCGGGTCCGCAATACACATATCGCAATCGGCGGATTTGGGTCGGTGATACATAATAAACTTTATGGTTTGTGATTTCGTAATCTTCGATAGTGGCAGACGTAGTATTACACTAGAGCTTGTTCTATTGGAATAGTCGAGTCCGCAACTCAAATCGCAATCGCAGATTTCAATATGACACGTAATAACGCCACTGATATAACATATTGTTGATATGTTAACTCCGATGCACTGTGGACTTTTGTTAAAAGGTTTCCACAGTTTGTTTCTTAGATTGGGTTCTTAGCTCCTCCGATAACAGTGTTTATACTCCTCCGCCGATGTGTTCCTCTTTGCTTGTCGATGGCTTCCAATGACCTCTTCCTCTTACTCTTTGGCTTCATGATGGCTCTTGATAAACTGCTTTCGATGAACTCTTTCAATAACTCTTCTTTGACCGCTCTTGTTCTTGACTTCCAATGGCTTCCCTGATGGCTTTCCTTCTTGGGTCTACTACTTTTATTATGTTTGTGTATATGTATTTAATCCACTTGGGTCCTCCATCTCATCATATCATCATATATCAAACTTTCATCACTATGAGCATTATGATCAATGGGCATCAATAGGCAACATCATGTATTAAAGAATTTGCCATCACAAACACTGCTATATTGACATCAATGACAACCTAGATTAAAAATTATGATGTCATCCCCTAAAATGATGCATCCTATCATGCTTATAATGTTTCCTACCATGATAGCTACATTTAAATGTCATGAAAAGAACTAAGTGAAGAAGATTATCTCATTAATAGTAAAGACCTCTTACTTCTTCCTTCTTTGATTTCTTCTTCTCAGGTTCTTCCACTTCTTCGGTGATATGGGCTTCATTCCTTTTCTTGTTGTCTTTCTTGAGCTTTGGACAATCTCTCTTGTAGTGCACATATTCTTCACAGCCATAGCATTGGATCTTTGACATATTATTCTTCCTTTTCTGAGGACCAAACTTCCCAAACTTCCCAAACTTTCCTTTTCTTTTAGCCATGGTAGCAAATGCTTGAACTTGTTCATTTGATCCCACGTCACTTTTTGCCTTCAACCTGGTTTCTTCAATCTTACATAATGACCAAAGTTCATTGAATGGGGTGGCTTCCTTCTTTCCATAGATGCTTGATATGAAGCTGCCTCATTCCTCCAGTAGTGCATTAAGCACCACAGTGGTCATTTCCTTATCAGACATTATTTCCCCCAACTCTTGCAGTTGGTCTCGTATTTCTGACACCCTCATAAAGTATGAAGCTATTCCTTCTTCCTTTGATATCTTCATTTTATAGAGCTCGGTTCTATATGATATTACTTCTCTTATAGTGCTTACGGAGAACAATTCTACCAGTTTGTCATAGATGTATTTTGACCTCTCCAAATTTGCTACATAATGGATGAGAGAGCCCTTGATTGATTCTATAAGAATTCTTTGAGCCCTTATTTCTCCCTTCATGTATTTTGCTAGAGCTTGAGCTTCTTCCTTTAGTGGTTCGACAATTAAACCCTTAACATGATCAATGACTTCATTTTCTATGAGGATTATTTATGTCCTCTTCTTCCATGCAAGATAGTTTGTTCACCCAACTAATCTGTTGCTTTCCTTGCAAAATGAAGTCATTTTGATAGTGTCAGATGTGGACATAAAGATACTTACTTGTGAAGATACTCCTTGATGACAATATCTTCAACTTGATGCCTTCTTGATTTTGATGATTATGTTGATAATAGAAAAATGTCTTCTCGATGAATATGCTTTCCTCCAAAAGAGATCCTTGACTCAAAGAGAGGAAGATCGCCTTGATTCCTTTGATGATGATGACAATGCCTTCTTCTTGCTTCTTTGACGAGCCCTTCCTTGAATTTGTTAAGGTTTTTTAGGTCTTCTTTGATGCTCCTTAGTTACTTTCTTCAAGTTGACGAGAGGGTTAGTCCTTCTTGATGATTGATGCTCTTGAAATATAAGATGTATTCCCTATGCTTAGGCCCTTAAGTGTCCTCCTTTAAGATGCCTTTCCTTGTCTTGTCACCTTAGCTCTGATACCATGTTGAGAAATCTGGGGCAGCTAGATTAGGTGATCTCTTACTTTGATAATTGCTTGTGAAGTATTTTTACTTATCTTGATTAGATTCTTCTTCTCCTTGATTATTAATAAGTTATTTTCATCAAACAACTAAGAAACCATAAAGAACAATGAGACAATAGAACACAAGATATAGGGCGATCAACCAGGGCCAAAACCTCTCCACTTGAGAGGAAAACCCACCAAAATTCTTCTTATAGAATCTTCAATTGATGAATTCCAAGACCTATGACCCTTGACCAAGACCCTCCAAGACCAAGTCCTTTGACGAGCTTGTCTTCTAGCAGTTCCTCTACAACTCCTGCAATTTCAACCTCCAGCAGATTCTTTTGCAACTTCAACCCCTCCATCAAAATCTTTGCAACTTCGTCCAGCAGATTCTTTTGCAACTTCGTCTAGCAAATTCTTCTGCAACTTTGTCGAATAGATTCTTCTGCAAAAACCCTAGGTGACACGTGATAGAAAATGATGAAGACCTTGTCCTTATTTTCTTCTTCACTTGAGATGAGACCTCCTTATCAACTCGGATTGCAAGATAGACTTCCTTTGACTCAAAACTCGGCCTTCTTGAAGTGACTACAACTCAATTTTCTGTTGCTGCAAGATGATGCCCTAACCTTCACATGTGTGGAGAATATAGCCTAAAAACAAATCAGAAAACTCGCTTTTCTTGTCTTCTTCGCACTGCTTGCTCTTCCTTGTAAGAATTGGTGAGTGAATGTGTCTCCTCCAAGTGAGGTCGAAGTCTCCTTTATATAGGTCTTCCACTAGGTCGAATTGCACCTTTCAAGCCAACTTGTCCATGTATGTAGTTTGATTTGATCTTTACACCATGACGAGGTCTTGGAGGGTCTGTTGACTCTATTTTGACTCAAATATTTTTTCTTTACAATGTGTAACATGCCCAAATGGGTCTTCAATACATGACAATGACTCAATTGACTTTATGACAAGCCTAGAAGCACTCAATGGATGCTTGACCTAAAAATAAATTTCCCTTCAACATGAAACCCATGCCTCGAGAACAACAATAATAAATTTAGTTTTCTCTTTATATTAAATACATAAAATCATGATTACATATGTCATTATGAAAACCGAACCTAGTTACATATTTCAACAATAGCACTAGCTTCCGTTATTGGAAGGAAGGAATCTCCTATGGTTTTGAGAGGGAGAAAAAGGAGTCTCATGGAATAAGGAGCAAGAATTTATTCTTGGGATTTAAGTAGAATAAGGATGTCCTCTCTGATTGAGAGGGAGTGATGTGGGACATCACGTGCATTCTCCTCTTCGGGTGATGAAGAGAGAATGATGAAGGATTAGATAAGCATATGTGGTTTCCTTGAGGATGGACCATCCAAGAAAGGAAAGGGGATCGATACTCCTTGAGGATTTGAATCCAAGAGAGGTAGTAGTCCTGGGGGCCGACACTCTCTGAGGATACGACAGGAATCCATGAGGAGAGTAGCTGAAGAGGACCAATTTCTTTGAGGACTCACGTATGGAGATCGAAGATAAGAATAGTCCTAAAAGGACATACCTTGTGGACATCCGGATGGGGTATGTTCCTTAGAGAGGCAGTGCAGTGTCCAGATAAAGCCTCCCAACATAATGCTCTTGAATTAAAGAAGAGCTTGTACAGTTAGACCTCAGGGATAATGTTGGTCATAATGATGACGCTTATAGTATGGTTTATCAATCTAACTCTTCTTGAGAACTCTCCAGTTTGAGATTTGATGTTGTACTAGTTGTACAATTATGAAAACGTCACTAGTTAAGAGGGAGTGTTGAGAAATGCAACTAGTTTCAGTCTTCATAATTATTGTACTCATTTCAATATGTATCCTATGTAACAAACAAGAAAAAGAAAAGAAAATTTATTATTATTAAAGCATGGGTTTCATGGTATTTTAGGTAAAAGCATCTTCTTCGTGCTTCTAGGGTTTGTTAGGTCTTAGGATTTACTGTCATGAGTCAAAGGAGCCGACATCATGTTTATAAGACCCTTTCGGGCAATTTGTAATTGTAAAAAGAATTACTTTTGAGTCCAAAATGTTCGAGAATCTCCAAAAGTACAAGTCAGCCCTCGGATCCTCAAGTCGGCCTAAAGGAGGGAATTCAACCCCATGAGAAGGTTATTAAAGGAAGTAGTTCGACCTCATTTGGAGACACTCACTGGCAAGTTTGATCTATCAAGGAAAGAGATCGATCTGTAGTTGGGAAGCTAGGAAAAGGAGAGTGAAAGTCTAAAAGAAGTTGGGAGGATGAAATTCGTTGTTTTTGGGCTCTATCTCTCTCACATGTGCGAAGAATCTAGGGTTTCTACAACTAGAAAGAGGTCGAAGTTGCAGGTCTGAATTGTTGGGCAATGAAGTTGTTGCTAGGGAGCAAAATTGCAGGAACAAGTTGTTGGATAGAGCGAAATCCTTCTCTTGACCTTATTGACCTTGGGGAGAATTGTTTTGCTCCAGGAAGGTCTCAAAAGAAGATAGAATAGAGTTTCTGCAACAATTGTTGGAGGACGAAGTTGTTAGGTCAAGTGGATGGGCAGTTGCTAGTAGGTTGAAGTTGCAAGGAAGAGGCAGTTGAAGTGAAGGTCTTAAGGAAGGGTTGACTTGGTACTGGGAGAATGACTTGGTCTAGGGATTGGGTCATTGTATCTCATTTGAAACAAATTCTACGATGAGAACAATTTTCAGGTTTTCCCCTTCGAGGGGTTTTGCCCTGGCTGAGAGCCTACATTTGTGTCCTCTTTTGTTGTTACTATTTCTTGATATCATATGATGAAAAGATCTAACTAAAGAACATAACGAAGATAACTAAGATTCACAAGCAAGTATCAAGGTTGAAGAAAACTAAGTTTCATAAGCATGTATCAAGGTTGAAGAAAGATCCTTTGTAGCCACCCACAAAATTGTGATATCCATGGATATCAAAATACTAACAGACATTTTTTATTGGAAACAAAAAAACAACTATTAAACACTATCACAAAAGCCATTGCTGGAAAAATCAACATATTCACATCACCTGAAGCAAATATCTATTTACATATTAAATATTAGGACTCCAAGTTCATTTGTTTCCAAGGGGAAACTAAGAATCACAACAAAAAAACCTCCTAATGAAATGTATCAACATATAGTTTTGACGAAAATCAATTTAGAGTGAAAAGTGAAAAGACCCTTCACAATGCCCAAACGTTGTTCAAAACTTTGAAGGTCATATTGCCCCGTTTACTCAATCATGACATCATCAAGAACAACTGATCAATAAAGCAAAAACATTACAACTTCGAATGAAGATCTTCCCCTTCTCCTAACTAATAACAATTCATCATTCAAGGAGGGCATGTCCTGTATTTAAATAAAATTACTGAGTGATAAAACATTACATAGTAATGAATAATAATAATTAAACATCCCAAACGTCTTAACCTTTCAAGCCTCTAGACCAATGAATGACATATCAGCGTGGAGGCACTGGTAAATTGATCATTCAATATTCAATTTTATATTTATCCCTTATAGATTTCATCAGTCCCATTTATTTTGGATATTTGATTCCCAGCTGGGTCCTAACAGTGACCATTGGTATACTTCTCCATCAAATTATTGCGTTAAGGCAAAATTCCCTTCTCATATAACCTGTCCCCCAGATCCCCCATAAAATGCTTGATGCCAGTGATGTATGTGATGAGTAAAATATTCTTCCATTGCAATTTATATTTCAGCATTACAGACAATATTTGATATTTCTGTTATTCCAACGGACATTTGAAATTGGAAAATACATCTGAGTCAAATCGGCAAGATGTAAAAGAGTAGTCAGTTCCACACGAAGTTATGTTACAATTTTTCTATATATAGTGGAGGAACTAAAGAAAGCACTATCAATAGGTTGTAATACAATTAAGGATAAATATATAAAACTTTGCTTTCATTTCAGAAGATCTATCCTAAACTAAAAACAGACAAATAATATATATTACATAATATTACAATAAACACTGCTAGAGTGCAGCACGTTGTGCACTCAACCCAGATGGTAAGCAATGCGTTCGGAAAGTTCTGGACCAACTATTTTAACATATTTCCGCAAGTCTCCAGCAAACGAATCCATAAAACTTAAAGTTTTTACGTCCTTCAAGTTTAAATAAATCAGAAAAAGGATCAGCTAAAACATATTCAAAGAGAAATCTGATATGTAACTGAGATGGAAAAAACGTTTCACAAGGCCCATGTCTCCACAGTAAAATTTAATACAAGTAAACAAGAAAGTAAAATGGTTACCTTATATCGAAAACGCAAGTTGTTGAATTGAATGAGAACCCCACTGATATCATCAGTATCGAAATCACCAGCAGGTGTTTCAGTACCATACTCAACGTCCATCGAATCATCACTGATATCCGAACTTTTGAATTCAACGAACTCGCCATCACGGAACTCCAGATCATTCTCCATTTCCTGATCATCTTGCCCAGTGGAATCATGCATTTCATCGGCAGGGTTTAAAAGAGGTTTTGCATCGCCACAAAAATCAGAGAGGCAAGCATAGGCCGTCTTATCAAGCACTGGCTTTGCAACCTGGAAAGGAATCCACCTGCAAAAGTCGAGATGAAATTATCAAAACAAAATAATGCGACAAAATCACAACAAGAAATCAGCTGCAAAACAGCAATTTCATTCTGAGACAAAAGTCTGTCTTCCCAAAAAGAATTCATAATTCCATATTGATCACACTGGGAAAGCCCAACAGTAAAATGTTGTCATCAAATGTTGAGCTAGAAAATTGCATGCCGACTTCAAAACACCAGACTACAAGTGAGATAATAATCAGGACACCGTAAAAGGAAAGAAACAACAATTAGCCTCTTTGATGGACAACATTGAGGAAACGAAAATCAGTTAGAATTTAGAATAAACAATGACAAATTTAGATGGGCTCCATATTTTGCTAAAAATATGTGTAGAGCTTAAAAATTGAATTGTGATTATGCATAGCCCCCGGGGGCAGCTCAATTTGCAAGCGCCGTGAAAATGAAGTGTTATGTTTCAAGATATTGGAGGTTCAAATCCCCTTACCTACCCGTGTCGGCAGACGAGGCATATGCATAGTTTTAAAACTCCGACTCCGACTCCGACTCCGACTCGGCCGAGGATCGACTCCGACTCCGACTCCGAAACGGTAATGACTCGGCCGGCTCGATTTCAATGACTCGGTCGTTGTAAAAAATACATTAAATATTAAAAAAAAAAAACATAATTTTAAAGATTTTCATTCGTGTTTCCAAACACACAGCATTATAATATAGATGGAAGACAACATATGATCAAAGTAGGCTCATGAACCAATCCATTATATCAAAATGGTACCCAATGGCAATACATAGTCAACTATCATACATGATCAAAGACTCAAAACAAAAAACACATAACCAAGGAGGCTAGAAATGGCCTCTACAACAAAAGTAAACTGTGACGGTGACCAGACTCCAGTACTAGTACTACTGGTTAGTAGCTACTGCCAGAGGAGCCAAGATCATGTCGATCAATCTCTAGATCATCATCATCAGAGTCAGACAGGGGGCCCCATGGCTCCTCCTCCTCATCATCATCTCTAACTACAACTGTAGAAGTGGTATCACTAGCAGGCTGTGCAACTGCAGTAGATGCACGCTGAGATAGAGTAGATATGCGGCTGCGCTTATGTCGTGGCTGAGCAGAGGAAGCACCTACAACTGGAGTCCTTGCTGGCTGTGAGACTGAGGCTGGTGGATTGGGATCTGCATTCAACTGAACAGGCTGAAGTTGAACAACATGTTCAATTTCAACTGATGTCTCCATATCTAAATCTAAATCAAGATCCTCATCAGGATCAAACTTTGCTGGATGACTCTCCACTACCCAATCTGATGTTGGATCAATGTCTTCCAACACAATGGGATCTGAATCAGGTCTTTTGTTCAGCAAATGGTTTCGTCTGAGCCGAAGGTTGTATTGGACATAAACTAGATCATTTAATCGTTTTTGATCCAAACGGTTTCTCTTCTTTGTGTGAATCCTCTCAAAGACAGACCAATTGCGCTCACACCCAGCTGCATTGCAAGTTTGACTCAAAATACGAATTGCAAACCGTTACAATTCAGGACAATGGCCACCAAAGGCCTCCCACCATTGTGCTGCAAAACACATAGGAGTGTAATGAGTTAGCTCAACAAAATTACAAATTATATCTAACTTTCAAATTATAAACGATTTAACAAACTTCAAAAAAAAAAAAAGTAAAACTATTAAGAAATTGAAATTTGAAATTTTTGTTTACCTGGCTCATCTGCTTCTCTTGCAATCTTTGCTAGGTTCTTCCCAAAGGTACCTGATGCATTGCTGAAGGTTGTGACCTGTCGGTGTATCTCCAGCTGCTCAGACTCCAATGGGATCATGCGATCAATGCAATCAATCTGTCCATCTCTGACCTCCCCCCTCAAAGCTCTTGACTCCTTAGCTTTATAATGATACCGTGGGTTCAAAAAATACCCAGCTGCATGTATAGGGCGATGGAGTTGATTGTTCCATCTCTCATCAATGATTGCCCAAATGGGCCCATACTTTGCCACTCTATCCTTGTATACCGCCTTTATTTGCTCCTTTGCTTGATCCATAGCCTCATAAATGAAGCCCATAGCCAACCTTTCCCCATCCACCAAGCACAACACCTTAACTAGTGGCTCGGCAAGCTTCACAACCTTTCCTGCCTTTCTCCAAAAAGTTTCTTCATAGATTTTCCTTTTCAATTCTTTGCCTTCCGGTTTGTTAGACCAATTGCTTTGATTCCATTCATCACTTGAAAACATCTTTTGCAAGTTTCTATGTTGGGAAAGCATAGATTGCAATGTCAAAAAATGTGTAGCAAATCTAGTGATGGCAGGCCTAATAATATCCTTGCCGCCAGTGTGTTTCCTCATGAGGCTCAAAATCAATGTATGATTGTAGATAAATTTTGTTATGCTTTTGGCATGATCTATGGTGTTTTTGACCCAATCTAATTTTCCAATATCCTCAAGCATGAGGTCTATGCAATGTGCAGCGCATGGGGTCCAAAAGATGGTCTTGTGTTTTTCCTCTAACAGTTTACCAGCAAGAACATAGTTAGAGGCATTCTCTGTGATGATTTGCACAACATTAGCCACCCCCACCTCTTCAACAACCTAATCCAATAACTGAAACAGCGAGTGGCCATCTTTTACCTTATCAGATGCAACAACTGATTTTAAGAACATGGTTCCCTGTGGGCAGAATACAAGAAAGTTTATGATGGTACGGTTTCTTTGATCAGTCCATCCATCTGACATGATTGTACACCCTGTTCTCGCCCATGAGTTCTTGAACTCTTGCAAATACTCATTAATGGAATCAATTTCTTTCTACAAACGAACCCCCCTTAGCTCATGCATAGTAGGGCCTGTTGACTACTGGAGTAGCACCTGATGATTATGTGACGACTCCATGCCCAGGGATGATCCAGAGGCTTGTACCATCAGATGTCATCAGTCAACAGAGTTTTTTAACTCTCCTTCTATCTTCTCATCATATTTCTTCTTTGTACCCAGATTCCACACCCTACGGGGAATTGTAATAAGTGATGCTAGTATGATGTTTCTTGAATTTGTAAAAGGCCTAGGATGTGGGACTCGATCAGCAAACGAGTACACCTTGGAGTGTTTTTTTTATCCGGTGAATTATCCCTTTCTTTTCCCTTCTCTTTCAGAGGCGGATAATTCTCTAGATTTTTTCACTCATGCACACCCCAAAGCCGAGGTGACGGTTTGAAGATTGAGCCCCTAACACATCTTAGTGTCTAGGGTCGATGTATATTACCATACTAGATCACACGAAAAGTTTCGTGGAATTTGGCTAGGTAGGTAGGATTTTTTAATAGTTAAAAATTTCCTGCAAAACGGGATTTTTTAATTATTTTTTGTATAAAGGCATAAATAAGTGGCATTAGGAGATGCCTGGGGCGTATGACCAGTCAAAATTCATCCTCAGAGGCCCAGCATTCTCCTAGAGCCTACTTTGGGGGTCAAAAAATGATTCATAGTCCCTCAAAAGGCAATTTTTCCAGTGACAGTGGCAAAAATGAAGAAAAAATTCAAAAAAATAAATAATTGGAAAAATTTAAAAAATTTTCCAAAGTCAAAATAAGTCAAATTTTGACATGGAAGTCAAGCAGAAAGTCAAAGGTGACCTGGCAAAGAAATGTGGGGCCCACCACATGAAGTTTCAACTCAGCTCAACTCAAAGTCAACAAAGGTCAAAGTCAAAGTCAAAGTCAAAGTTTGAGTTCATGAGGCAATGGAATTTTCAAAAGTGTAACTTTGATTTAAATTTAATGTTGAAGAATTATTATAAGCTAAAGTCAAAGTGGGACCCCACCTCACCATAGCTCAGCCATATGAAATTACTCACATGCCAAAGACAGCCGTACGCAGTCGGTACGATGGCAAATAAATTTCCGTACGACAGCGATCTTTCAGCACATGGTCAAAGAAATGTTTAAGGGTTAATGGAATGTTAACGTGGATATCCAAATCAGCATTTACGGTGGGCCTAACTCAGGAAAGGTTTAATACATAGCAGCTCCCAATCAAACCGTACGTACGGCAGTCAACAGTGAACAGCAACGCAGGTCAAATTTTGAAATACGTGGGCAGCATGTTTACGTGGTTTACAAAGGCAGTTCATACAACAGTTTATGTGGTAGCTTCCACACGTGCCCACTCAGCAATATTCCAGCAGTTAACGCTGGCCAGATCAGAGACATTTCCACGCAAAATTTTAAAGGCAGCCAATGCATTTAAAGCAGATTTTCATAACAGCAGTTTACATTGGCATTTAGCAGCAGTTTAAGAGCCAGTTAAACACATGTTCAGACTCAGCATTTAACAAAGTTTATGAACAGCAGTTTACATCAGTTAGCTCAGCATATTTCAAGCAGTTATCTTCAGTCAAGCAGTAGTTCAAAGGCAGCGACGTGGAAATCAAGAGCAGTTATCTTCACATTGGGATTGTCATCAAGCCACTTGTCATTTCATTTCTTCATTGGGATCTTCACCTTATTGCCATTTGTCATTGGGAATTTGCCTTGGGATTGTCTCCCATTTTCCTATTTATATGAGCCTTGGGCTCTTATTGATATCATAGAACGAGCTATTGGGCTGGCGGAGACTCTGCCGGATTGTGTATTCAGCATTCTTATTAATAATAAAAGTCTTTGGGGTTAGCAGC